>JALLAX010000527.1:0-16632 GCA_036939555.1 Discostella stelligeroides
TTCAAATGCTTTGTGCTTCTTCTTTCTCGATTTTAAATGTGTTGGTGCCCTTCTCAACGGTAGCTCGTCTTCAATAGCAAGTCCACATCACCATCACCATGTACACCATCGCACCCGCTCGAGGCATCGACAATCGACAACTCTATTAAACTCATACTCATACTGCCAACGACTCGTTCATTCTGCTGCATCCCGATTCTCAACCTTCTAGTGTTCTCCCTCCTGCTACCATGAACAGAGAGACAGCTCAAACGTTATTAAATCTGTCCGATGACAATAATGAATGGATTCAAGAGTTGTTTGTTATCCATAGTGACCAATGGCTTAATATTTCGTCTGCGGCAATGGGTGACAGCTCGGTGACTCCTGTCGGCGCAACTGACCAACCCAATACATACCCCCCTTCTTCTGTTTATCGATTCGATCCGAAATTTAAAGGGATGAAGACGAGAGATCAATTAATCAATATGATGCGTCTCCTCGATACTCATCCTGGTTGTGACGTAACCCTTCGAGACAGCAACGCAATTGAAACTGACAATCGGCAAGCCCTATTGAAATTCTGTTGCAAACAGTATCGAAAGCCTCCCGATATGTCGAAAAAAACGTTTGACGGGAAAAATTTGGCGCAAAGTAATACTGTGCATGTTTCACTAAAACTTACCAAATCGTCGGGCACAAAGACTGCAGGGATTGGTGGCATGTGCGCTAGATCACGGCGAGAACATATTGCATCTCTTGGCAGAAAAGTCAAGAACATGGGAGGAAAGCCAACGGAGCGACGTACAATGTCAAAATTTGTCGAAGGTTCATGTGATATGAAAATTATCATCTTCCTTGGTTATGATGGTTATTGGTACTTGTCCACCACCAGCACATTGAAACACACATATCATGCGCACTTACCGATGAAGGCAATACCCCAGAACGGGACAAATCTATCTGAAAATGAACTTGCACTCTTAAACCGGCTATTCAGTGTACGCGTGAAACGATCCACGGTAGCGCACGTGTTGGAAGACATGAAAGGGAAAGACAAGATAACACTCAAACCCAAGACACTTTACAATTTACGACAGAAAAGCCTTAATACGATTGACATTGAAAATGGTTTCACTGGCGACATGACAGATGCGTCGAAGGCATTGAAGAAAATCAAAGAGTGAGTGATATGAATGTTGCATTGGCTTCTCTGCACTGTATATTCTGAATTCGGACCTACGGAGTTACGAATTCGGACCTTTGGAGTTACGAATTCAGACCTTTGAAGATACGAATTCGGACCTTCTGAGATACGAAGTCGGACCTTCAGAGAGACGAATTCGGACCTTCGGAGTTATGAATTCGGACCTTCCGATTTACGAATTCGGACGTTTGGAGTTCCAACTTCGGACTTTCCAGTTTGCATACTATGGTACTAACCGATCCCTTTTTGGCCCTTGTTTATTGCAGCATGGGTTGCAACTACTTCGTTGTAACACACGAATCCGGTAAAGGATTGATTGCCACTCACGGCAGAGGTAGGATTAGTAACGAAAAGAAGTCGATGGCGCTTAATATTCCCAACTTCCAAGAACAGGAGATTCTGTCTTTGCGCAAGTCATTGTCAGTCGAGGATGGTTCTAAAGTGTTGCTCCTTGTATCTCTCTGCACTGATGCAATGATAAAGCTAGTTGCGATGCATCCCGAGGTTTGGTTCATGGATGTGACCTCTGCTGTGAATAGACAGAAGACTGATTTGTTCATGTTGGCCATACGTACTCCATCAGGAGAAACGTTTCCAGGCAATTTCACGTTCATCCCTTCCGGCAAGAGATGGGTGTTCCAGTGTATTTATCAATATGCATTCATTGCTCTGTTTGGGAAGACGACGTGTTCACGCAACCGACTAGCTATGTTTGATGACGACATTGCCGAACACGGACCGTTTCAATCCTGCATCAATTCTATTCCTGAATTTAAGAACAGCCGCGTTATGTTGTGTGTTTTTCACGCTGTTTGGATGCCGTTTAGAGATATCTTAATGAGAATTATTACGGCGCGGTTCTGTGATACTTCTGGTAATTTGACTGTGATTGGGAAGAAAGTCGGTGAGTTTCATTTGTTAATGAAATGATATTCTTTCTTATGAACAAGTACTGACCATCTATAAATTTACAATACAGGTGAATTCCTAAAGAATACGTTCATGAGGCAGTGTAATACATATTCCACAAAGGAGCAATATGATAGATCAATGGTGTTATTGGCTCAGTGGTTATCTCTCGAGAACACAATCTTTGTGCTTGGAGGACCCCTAATCGATCATATTAAATTTTTCCAGGCCCAGCACATAATGCCAAAAGAACAACACCTCGCTCACCACATCCGCAAATCCATCTTGATGTGTGCAGATGCCATGACTACATCACCCGTGGAATCTATGAATCATTTGACCAAGAATACAATGGGCATCGGCGCTAACTTGAATCTAAGCACATCTGTTGTGGCTATGATTGAAGATCACAGTCGTCGGTACGAATCCCATGTGAACAAAATGTTGCTAGAAATGGATGGCACAAACTTGCACAGCAAGGCTACGACAAAGGATCATGTCCATCGCAGGTGCCAGCAATTGATTGATAAACAGCACGACAAGTATCGCCACGAAAAATGTATTCAGCTCAGCTGTTCAGAGTGGAATTGTTGGAATTTTATCGATCCCGAGAGAGAGTGTAAATATTACTTTCAGAGAGAGGCAGATGTTATAAATGATGTCGGTATAGATGAAGTTGTACTGGATGTTCATGAGAAGATATTCATAGACTCCATGATTCTGCCTGAATTTCTCAATGTCTATCGTCTTATTCTCACAAGATTTGAGGGTAAAGCGTATTTAAAGTGCTCATGTCGGCATTTTGAGAGGTGAGTTAGATGATATTGACGCAAACAGTTTCCGTATTATGCAATCAATCAATAGAATGCGCTAACACAATTTCATTTATGTTGTTCATAGGTTTGGCTTCCCCTGTGTGCATGTTTTCCGGGTAATTGCTGGTGAGATAAAGCACGATATGATCAGCATACAATATTGGTTAATGTACCATCCATACTACGATTCTGATTGTGCCATGGGACGTGTCATTAGAAATGCGCAAGCGGAGCAAATTTCCTCTTCACACTTGGGAGTACCTGTTGATGATGTTATGTTGGAGAAAGGATTGATTGAGGGTAGTTGTACGGACGAAGACGAGTTCCCTCGCTTCTATGACAACACAACAGAGTACGATGCCAGCGAGGCATTGTTTGTTATGAATTCACCGGCGGTCACCAAAGATGATCTGAAGCAGTGGATCATTGATCAGAGTGAGCCTGTTGGTACTACGGATGAAGTAGAGTTTGGTACGTGCTCTGATATGGCAGACGATGACGATATCAATGATAATACTCCGTCTGTTGTCGATGGAATGGCGTTAGTGAAGGATGATAACTATGTGGTGCTGTCTCAAGGTACAAAGCGTCTTCATAGGGAGATAGACTCTGCTGGGGCTGACATGACTGGTCCTCCAAGCCAGGAGCTAAAAATGGATGCATGGAAAACGATGAAGGATTGTTATGACCTGATTACACAGGACAAATATTGCACTGGCAACGATGTGATGGAATACATGAATGCTACAATTGCCCTGCGAGATCAGTATTTCAGCAATTTGTCTGGACGGCGAGGTGTGCCAAAGACTGGAGGTGGGTATGTCCTGCTGAAGAATAGTCCTGTCAAGGGTGTTACCCAGCGAGAGCCGCGATTGAAAGGTTTGGCAGGATAGTTGTCTTCATACATAAATTATCAAAGGTTACATAAATTATCAATGCAATTCATTCCCGTTCCCGTTCAAATGCAGCAACCTCTTTTCCTCGCCATGCTACTACCGTCATGTAGTTCCCGCTGCATGATCCGTATTCCTGGCGACGGATAACCCTGATTACACCAAGGAAGTCCTCCACATTCCCTCCGTCATCATCTGCCAAAGTAACTGGCGACAAAAGATGTGCACACACCTGCTGACAATTTGTTGAAAACTTCACCACGTGTCTTCAATATGTCACCAAGATGGAATTCACCCTCAGGCGCCTTAATACCGGGAGGAAACAGGAAGTTATATCGAACCTCGTCTAACTGCTTGAAGTAGTGCAATAGAATTCTGTGATTGTGTTGAAGCAAAGGTGTTGCATTGTTGGTTAATTCTAGTAAGGATGCCTTGCCCAGTTTCGTACGAGGGATGAATTCGTTGAAGGTCAGATTGTAGCACAGCATGTTGAGGAATAATTTAATAAACGACCTTGTTGCGTTGGTGCATTGAGATCTGGTAGGCTTAGTAACATGACCAGACTCGGAGATGTGGCGCATAAGCGAATCTGTGGTGAGGTTAGTGTCTCTGTGGTTAACCAACTGCAGATGGTACAATAGTTTCATGGAAGCTTTCACTTCTCGCGGGGGGGGGCAGCGGTCGTCGAATGGAACACCGGCGACATTGGTAAAGCGAATACGCTCACCAGGTCTCTCTCCACGCTTTGGTATGATGATGTCGCCAATGTTCAATTGCTCCCCTTCAGGACCAACCACATCCTGCCAGGAGTTTGCTGCATTGAATTAATAGAGTGTACAGGATTAACAGAAGTTTTAGATACAATGATCGCAGAGCAGGGATAATGTCAGTAACAATGAATGTACTTACTGAACTCATCAATGTTTCTGTGTGGACAAATCAATGGACGCGATGCTTCGGCAGTGGGCTCAAATTGAGTATTGAATTGAAACATCCCGCCACCATCAAATATGCCTAGTGCAACTCTGATGTCATCAACAATACTCTCCCCATTTACAATTCCCTGATCCTCTCCGTCATTCTCCATAACGGCATCGACGACACCAACCGCCTCATTTCCCCCCTCCTCTGCTTCCTCGTCGACGACACCAACAGCCTCATTCCCCCCACCGGCTTCCTCGTCGTGATTAATTGCATCATAAAAAATATCAGCAGCGTCATCACCGCCATCAGAATGAACAAGCTTGTCCCGATCCCTGTTATTATCGCCACCGCCACCACCACCAGCATCAACGCCGCCATAAGCATTACCATTCCCATCCATGTCATTATCATTACCATCCTCGCGCTCCACGACACTATCG
Organism: Discostella stelligeroides; assembly: GCA_036939555.1. NCBI lineage: Eukaryota > Bacillariophyta > Thalassiosirophyceae > Thalassiosirales > Thalassiosiraceae > Discostella > Discostella stelligeroides. The sequence continues at coordinate 5,168 of JALLAX010000527.1, forward strand.
TCGATATTATTATTATTATTATCGCCCCCAGCGGCACCGCCACGAACAGTACTGTCGATATTATTATTATTATCTCCCCCGGCACCACGACGAACCCTCTTGATTGCGTTTGCGCGACGAGATTGCAAACGAGCAGTATGTGCCGATCGGTCTTGGGTGCTTGGGCGTGTGTTGTACCGAGGCTGTGTTGAGACTGCTGCCGCCGAATCACCACCAACCCCCACACTACTACCGCTACCGCCACTACCCCTATCAACCGCTGCAGTGCGTCCGGAACGACGCAACATTGTTGCTATGAATGTTGTGAAGTTGGGCGATGCGTTATCCGAACATCACTATGAGCGCTACGATACAACATAAGGTGCGTTGGAGAAGGGCACCAACACATTTAAAATCGAGAAAGAAGAAGCACAAAGCATTTGAAAGATCTCTGCGCGATCGGGGAAAAATCATTGGCGTTGAAAATTACTAAGTCTGGAGGTTGATGGCTACGTGGGATCACGTAGATTCAGTACCAGGATCAAATTGAGTGAACGTCTGAATTCGGAACAAGTACATATAGCCCCACCCTTTCGATACCTATCGAATGAAAAAACTAGATTCAAAAACACTGCCGTGGAGATTCGGGTGACAAACAAATAACAAATAATAATTCCTGCCAAACTTCCGGCCCATCACAGGCAATTTCTTAATTGGTTGGGGGAAAGGAGAATTATTTTGATTTAAATAAAGTTCCTCCTCAGGACAAACCAGAGGATTGGCATCAGTATCATGATGATACATACTACTAACTGACACTGATCGCAAGTCCAGCAGACTCCTCCTTGACAAGATGTTCTAAACATAGTAATTAGTGCCGAGTTCAAAATAAAAAATAGTAGTCGTTGCGCAGGTCGAAATTGGCAAGTCAAGCAATGGCACGAGCATAATCAAAGTTTCCAGTGAATAAGGTGTTCTTTCTCGACGAGTTCTGTTCTGAAGAATCGAAAAAGAATTCATCATCTTTTCTCGTTTTTTGACGTATACAACAATTCAGATTTCCCATGACGGATCATGTCCAAAACGGCAAAAAAGGGTAAGTATGATTGTTCACAGCATCCGATATAGCAGTCGATATCAGCTCGTACTCGAGTAAGTAGTAGTCGACTGGAATAATAACTGCCACTTACCACTTTCAGTCGGTGCGTTCGTGCGCTTATTATTCTCTTTATCCTTTTCTCCACGTGATGGTTTTTCCTCAGATACTGGAGCAGGAGTCAAAGGAAGCGCCGGAGCAAGAGTTTCCTTCTTCTTCTTGGTAGCTGATGGCGCCATGCTCGGCAGGGACGAGGCAGTTAGGAAAGGCCGTTCAGTTGGAAATTCAGTTGGTTCATCGGTTCGAAATATTGGCATCTTTGTCGGCTTATTTGTCGGCTTGTCCGTCAAAATCTCAACTGGCTTCTTCGACGGCTTCTTGGTTGGTTTCTTTGTCGGCCTATTCGTCGGCTTTTTTGTAGGCTTCTTCGTCGGCTTCTTCGTCGGCTTCTTCGTCGGCTTCTTCGTTGGTGTCCTCGTTGCCATTGCCGGCTTCCTTGTCGGCTGCCTAGTCGGCTTTTTAGTGGGGTACAGTGTCTGATCTCTCTTGGGATGATTCTCCATAAAGTCAAGCATCGGCGAAACCTGATAATCCATGTTGCACCCCTCATGACCACCGTTGAAATGACATCCCACAACTTCCACCACTAACCCTGAAGATCCTGCCGTGGAAGAAGAATATGACCAACAGTACTCATTTTCATTGTATCCGAAATCTCCCACATCCTCATAATTGTCCAAACCCAATATTGCCGCCCATTTGTCCGTGGTGCACTTCGAGCTCGTGAAAAACCAACCCTCACTTTCACTTGTACGACAGGGTAACTGGCATCCAAGATCCGAAGGGCTCTCCTCGGGAGGGACATTTTCATCATTGAGGCCCCAGCTTCCAAAGAAAGACATGTTGTGTAGGGGACCAAAATTGAATCCATAATGTGGCAGGCCCACCATTGGTGCCACCCCTGCAAGCAGCGAGGAAGTCCTCTCATCATGGGCCAGCTCGTACAAGAACATACCTCCGTTGGAGCAGCCTGTGGCCCATATCATAGTATCGTCAATGCAGAATTGTTCCATGAAATATTTCAACACACCGAGAGTCTGCGCTACACTATCTTGACAAGTGGTCCACCAGCAACCATCCAGACATTCATCGTTACAATCATTATAGCATTCGACAGCGTATGCGTCTAAATTGCAAGTTCGACCATTCTCGGAAGCTTGAGCAGTTTCATCACAACCAGAGACGTCTGTCCAATCATAAGCATTCTTGAGAAACTCGGTACTGCTATTGGTGCTACCGAATCCGTGCCAAGATCTTAGTTCATCCTCCCCTTTTGCGATGCCTTGGAGAGCAATGGTCGCGAATCCTCGATTTTGTGCTTCGGTACAAAATGTGTCACATTCGTCAACGTCGCCACCTGCGCGAATAAGTAGGAGAAGATAACGTCGAGTAGTGAGAAGTGAGAGACGGAGCGAAAAATACTAATGCTGAAACTGGAACGTGTTCTTGTAATGCATTATTAATGGCAAAATCATGACTTACCCCAACCATGAAAATAGAGGAGCAACGGCATCGGCTCCTCGCTACTAGCATCGTACGAGTCAGGAAGGGAGAAGCGATGAACGCCGGGAACGCCGACGACTTTTTCATCCCATGTTTCTCCAGCACCGCGGTTCGTCGAATCACCACTTGGACAACTAGCACGGGCTGTCGCCCTAAAAAGGGCAAAGATTGCACATGTAAGGCGGAGGAGGAAGACCATGGTTTTCGCTGAACTTCTCATCGTCGAAAATAAAGAATAAATCTGAATTAAATGATACTTGCGACAGCCCGCGATACACGTCACGATGACATAATGAGATGAAATTGAATGACATAATGAAAGGAACGCGTAAACTTACGTCATATGGTACTACGAAAAGCCCGAAAGCATTGAAGCGTATCGCACATCGCACCACCTCGCACCACTCTGTCACTCTGATCTGTCCCTCCATAATCATAATATCCCTTCATATTAATAGATAAATATTATATCTCTCTAGAGAGATAGTAGGATCGACCTGGGTCGACTAAACCTCCCTGCGGGAGACAGGTGACTCCACAGTTCAATAACCAAAACGGTAGGCAAGACCACGAACCACGAAACCATGCGTAGTATCCATGCTTTGCTTGCAGCTCAAAATCGAAGAGGTCCGCCGACGATGCGGTTTTGTTTTCATGCCAACAGAAAATTGACAGCGTATCCTCTTCATTCAATTTCTCATCGACATCACTTCGTCAATAATTCATTCAGTTCTACTTTTTCATCACCATTCACATCATCATCCATCGCTTTTGGCTCAGTTGAGTCGTTTTCCGAACGCAAATGCAGACTTCCACCTGATTTTCTATCCACACTCCAAAGATTTCATCCTAGCCTCTCGATATCGATCAATTCATACGACCTCGATTCTCACGGTCATGGCGAAAGCTACCATCCCATAGCTCCCCCCGATGCGGTTATCCGTCCGACAAGCGTTGAGGAAATACAAGATATATTAAGATTATGTTGTCAACTGAAGGATACGAATGTAGGAGAGGATAATATTCCGACTGTGGATATTGTATCGGTTATTCCCTATGGAGCAGGTGTGTATTTTCATCGTTGGAATTCGTTTCAATTCATGACTATGAAATGAATTCATCAAGTAAAATCATTTATTTATCGGTGAACTTATGCATTCTTCAATGCAAAACTATTCATCACCAGGAACTTCGTTGGAAGGGCACTTGCAGTTTTTGCTACCAGCCGAGTCTATTGAAAGTTCCGTCAGTGAGGGAGGGGAAATCGTACAAATTTCATCGTCTTGTTTATCAAATGAGACAAATAACAGCACACAAACTGTCGTTCGTGTCCGAAGAAAAGGAGGCATCAGTTTGGATATGTCTAACTTTCAGTCCATCGGAGAGGTTGGAGACGATTGCTTCGTGAAAGTTGGGGCTGGAGTGACACGCAATACACTAAATGAGGCATTAAGGTATGGCATCCAGAAATGTGTGTAGTATTTGCATGCTCCANTCCTCTGTTAATTTATCCGCCTCTCATCCGACAGAATGCAGTTTATGGTCGATCCAGGAGCTGATGCAACCATAGGAGGTATGTGCGCCTGTGCAGCATCCGGAACAGCCGCGGTGAAATATGGCACTATGAGAGAAAATGTCATGGCTATGACGGTGGTCTTTCCACCAACAGCCACTTCGATTGCTACAATGAGCAAGAAAATGGAAAACGGAATGCCCAACGTATGCCATCTTGGATGTAACGCACTCAAATCTTCTGCGGGGTACAACCTACCTGCATTACTGACTGGCTCGGAAGGCACGTTGGGAGTTATTACAGATGTTACTGTCAAATTGCATCCCATACCGTCTCATGTAATAGCCGCATCTTGTGCCTTTGCGGATCTGTACTCAGCTGCAAATGCAGTGGCAACCATTCGACTGATGGGTATTCCCGTATCCAGAATTGAGTTGTTGGATGAAATGAGTATCCAGGCGTTCAATCATTCTTTGTCTATTGAGAATGGCGTAGCCGGTGATGGAGGAGAATTGCATCTACAATCAATGGAGGTTACTCCGACACTATTTATCGAATTTTCCAGTCATTCGGAAATTGGCGCACTGGAGGACTTGGCAGCGGCAAAAAATATTTGCATCAATGACTTTGGAGGGTCGCAGTTCGCCTCGGCGTCAGACGAAACAACGCGGAAGTCTCTCTGGGCAGCAAGACATCGACTTTACTACTCAGCGATTGCATTACGTGCTAGCGGTAGCAACAGTGATGATGACGAAGGACCCACCTCACAATCAACAATAGTCACCGATGTGTGCGTGCCACTCTCTCATTTTGCTGATATTATCTCCTCCACAGCAAAGGATGTACGTGAGTTGGGCGTAGTAGGACCATGGTACGTTTGTGTATATTATTCTTTGATCTGATTGATTGATTATCAAACGTGTGTTCATTATTTGATGTATTATTCTGCATACCAACTCAAGTTTTGGCCATGCTGGCGATGGAAACTTCCACTGCATCCTACCACTAAAGAAGAACGATTCTGAACAATATAAGGATAACGTCCATCAGGTTGTTGAAAATATGATTGCGCGGGCCATGGCCGTGGGCGGAAGTTGCACTGGTGAACATGGAGTCGGATATGGTAAAATGAAATACTTGGAGAAAATGTATGGATCCGGTGGAGTGGCATTGATGAAAGCGGTGAAGAGGGCAATCGATCCTTGGAATATAATGAATCCGGGAAAGATTGTCGATATTGATTTTTATCGTAGAAGTTAGAAATTAGAAATTTGATTGATTTACACGCGTAGCATGAATATTCGCATTTTTGATGAAGATGATCATCAACCTTGAATATTAGCTGAATAATGTATCGACGACTGGATGATTCATTACTTACTAGTTACAAGCTTTCCTAATTTGTGAAGAAAAGTGCTTGTGGAGTACTACCTAGTACTACTACTACAAAATCACAGCAAGGGGAAGTTAGCAGAGCATAGGGTTGCATGCCCCATGCATGTCCCATGCCCCTTGCCTTGTGTGCCTTGCCTTGTGTGAGACTCTTGTCCAAACGGAGGGAGACAAAGATGGTAATACTAGAGAGAACGAACCATCCGTAGCAATCCGTCACGATCCAACCAACTCTGCTTCGTACACATTGGATCCCCTATCGCAAGAGGAAGAGTGGTTCTCGGAAATTTTTGCGAACCCCAGGAAAGACAAAAAGAATGGATTCTTTCTCAACGGCTCAAGATCCATCGAGGTGCACGAGAAAGAAATGCGAGAACCATGAGTGCGAGTGTAATTTTTTGGCAAGTAGACTCTTCACTACGATACCTACGAGTTCTCTCCAAGTGAAGTAGTACTACGATAGTCAGTTGTAAGTGTTGCATCCAAACAACAACCTCTTACCATTGTCATTGCCACTCTATGCTCGTCGTTATAGCGCTGCTCCCTCCGAAGTCTCAGCTCAATTGGCATCGTCGATAGAGGGGTGCTTTTGGTTCTCGGTTCGCGTTGATTGTTGATGCACTAGAGAGATAGCCCCACTCAGTTCCTCTAACAATTTTTGGGTGCCAACAAAGGTAACAAGAGACCAATTTCTCACCACTACCACCATCAAACATTATTAGTATGTCTTCCCACCGAGGTGTTACCGGCACCATCCTCGAGGCAGCCTTTGTCGACCCGGCCTACTCCTGGCCACCCGCCGAAGGACAGGGCAAGAATGCCATTGAATTGCAAGCCTCCACCGCCTTGATGAAGAGTGCCTCGGGAGGCGGTGGAGTTGATTCCATGGACATCGATGATGAAGAAATTAGTTTGACTCCCTCCCTCATTAGCACCGACGATGGAATTACTTCTACTGGAAGAAATGGAAAGTACAATGATGCAAATTCTACTTCTGCCCAGTCCATTGGATCCAGACCGCGCTTCCAAGTCAAAAAGGTTACCGGAGTCGAAACCATCCAATCCACCAAGGGGAAATTCTGTTGCAAACGCCAAGTGGAGCAAGAAGTACTACACACCACGGAGGTACGGGTCGATGAACATGGTAATCCCATTAGCGACGACGAGGCGATGGAACGACAACGACAATACAATGAACGACGACGATTGGCAGCTGCTGCCGAGGCAAACAATCATAAATCCAAATCAACAACATCAACAACAACATCCTCGAAGGCACAACGGCGAGCGGAACGACAGCGTCGCATCTTAGCCAAGAAGAAGAAGAAACGAAGAGAAACCCGTGCCGCCGAACGATACCGACGCGTTCCCGAGGGAATTCTCGTCTACCGACTCGACACCTCCGATCGGACCATCACACTAGTCTCGGGACCATCGAGCAATACCGATATGAATACGCTAATGACAAGTATGGTAGTGGTGCGTGCCAAGCCGGGGAGTGATCGTGCTCGTCGTGGCATTGTACTCACGGGTGCCGATGGGAGTCAACATACGTTGGTGGCATGTGAACAACGCACGGCCATATCGTGGTTGGAGAGCATGGATATGATGTTGGCATCGGCCCCTAATGTGGCCGTGCGAGCCAAATTGGCCGAGAGTGGTCATTCGGTACGGAATGATACAAGACATTCTTCGGGATGGGCCAAGGGTGCTGAATCCAAATTGAGTCAAATTGAACGTGAGGAGATTGAGGAACGATATGTCAATTTGGCCGCCTATTCGAACAATCTGATTCGTGCAGGGGCGTTGCCCAACAGTGGTGGTGGTGGTGGTGGTGCAGCAGCGCAGGCATCCACTGGGAGCGGAAGTAGTGCCAGATCATCCAAGTCAAAGCATCAATCCTCAGCTGCCGGTGGTGGCGCTGGTGGAATCTACTACACTGTCACACAAGTCCGCGAGGAGGGAGAGGAGTATGATGAAGAAACACTCGAATCCATTGCCAAGCGTCGAGCGGTTATTAAAGACTCTTGGGACTTTTTCCGCATGGTATGCTCTTTACTGCGGGATCGACGGAAGTACGATGAGGTGTTCCGAAGGATGCAATTGGATCCGGTCTATCCCTATTTGAATAGCATGACAGGATTGAATGATCCCGGAGATGATATGGCCATGGGGGGGAATATCGGTGCCGATAAGCCGCTAGTGCAAATGCCTCGAGAGGAGTATGATTTCATGTCACCCTCGGCCATTGCCAAGGATTTGGTCAAACGTGCCGAGGTGGCCCTTCCGTCGCTTGTGGAAATTTGCAAGGCATTGGCCGGAAGTTTGGGCATGGAAGAGGTGGGTGTGGGACCGGTCAAGGATGCTGGATCGGCAGTACGCAAGGCCGAGCGAAAGTATGAGGGGGATGTACTCAAAGTAACCGACTACTGTCGTGCGTTGCTCGTTGTCAAGGATTTTCCAACATTGTTGGCATTGTTGGAACTGGCACGTGATTCCTTCGGGCCGTTGATTCGTCGTGTGAAACTTTCTACTCTCAAGACAGATCGTAGTCCGAAGCCAGGAGGCTATAGAGATTGCATAATCAACCTGGAATTGAAGGATCATATATGTGAGATTCAGATACATTTATGGCCAATGTGGGTGGTGTGTGGTGTTGATGGATTTCGGCATTATCGTCACTGTCTGGAATACTCTACCGATACATTTGGTGATCCCTTTGAGGCATTGGCAGGCTTGGATCGCAAGACAATGGCAGAGCTTATTGTAATGGCCGAGGAGGCCGTGGCCGACATGCCACTGGAAACGCTAGAGTGGTACCACGAGAAGTTTATTTTAGATTACTTTGCTGAGGTGGGCTTGTTCTTAAACCATGGTTTGTACGAGTGGGCTGAGACGACATTGAGAACGCTGATTAAACTGCGATGTCAATCGCCCGATATTGGTCAGGACCATCATGAGACCATAACATTATATCGATATCTCGAACAGGCATTGCGAGCACAGAAGAAGAATGACGAGGCGGAGGATGTGGCTCGGAAAATCTACAATAACAAACAGCAGAAGAAGACGGAAAAGGATGAGGCTGAAAAATCTCTGTGGGACCAGTGGGTATTGGAGCCATTTGAGAGCATTGTTGACCCGAACAGGAAAGAGCGGGAGGAAGAGGAGAAGATTCGGAAGGAGGTCCGTGCTAGTAAGAAGGCTTGGAGGAAGGTGCGGGAGGAGCGATTCAAGTTTTTGGATGGAGCACAGTAGATGGGTCAGAGTAATTGTGGGGTTGACGGCGTTGATGCATTGTTTACATTTTTTATTTATCTGTGTAGGTACTGTTAAGGAGAGGTGAATTTAATAGTCTAATAATGAATTTGCACCCCACGCGGATGTTTGAGGGGTTCCACTCTCCACAGACACAGAGGAGGGTATGAACTCTTAAGCACGCATCAAAATTCGACGTGTTTCCCACAATAATTGATATCATTTCTTTAACTCGTTCGCAATGTTCATGTATTGCATTTGGAAATGTCAGAAAGCCATGGTTGAGTCGACGAGGATGAGGACTGCTCAACTTGTGGCTGAAGTCCTGAATTGGCGTGTGGCGGGAGCGCTCAACAGAACTCAAAATCGAAATCGACGTTACAATATATATTTCATGTCCGAAAAATAACCACGATTTACATTCTGCTTGCTCTTGGTCACGACCGTCGGCTTCATTTGCACCTGTACATCGTCACATAATTACCTAGTTAATTCTCCGGGTCGTACCACTTGCCACGGCAATCCGCGCAACGATGACCGACGACGCCGAGCCGACGACGACTTCAGCAGATACAATTCACTCGCACGAAGCGCCATCTCCTCCGTCGAATTGGATTGAAACAAATCTGCGCTTGCCTCCTTGGAGGGATGCGAGTAAGGGAGAAAACACGTTACTGTGTCTCCCCGATACTTCCCAGTGCAGTGATGACGATTCCGANTCAGCAGATACAATTCACTCGCACGAAGCGCCATCTCCTCCGTCGAATTGGATTGAAACAAATCTGCGCTTGCCTCCTTGGAGGGATGCGAGTAAGGGAGAAAACACGTTACTGTGTCTCCCCGATACTTCCCAGTGCAGTGATGACGATTCCGACACAGCTGATTATCGGCTGATGCAATTGGATCACTACCTTGCTACGTTACCCCCCTTAGTTTCGACCACTCAAATGTTATTGTTCAATAGTAATGACATGGGCAACAACGCTGGCCTGAGCCTAAGATCCCCCCCTCAGCATCGACTTATATCTTCCTCAAATTCTGGACGAGTTATCAATATCCTTCAAGGAGAGATTGCTCATTGTACCCCTTCCCAAGCAGAAATTTTAGTGAGTGATGATGCCACTACATGTCACATCGTCGCTATGTGGAGTCGTCGTGTGCTTTCCAAATCGAAGGAAGGAGCGTCGACCGTTGATCTTTGCAAATCGAAGGAAGGAGCGTCGACCGTTGATCTTTGTAGTCGTATTGCGACCATGGCTCATATTGATGGACCTGGGTATGGACTGTGTATTCGAGATGCGGTAGGGGAACACATTAAATACCATTCGTCTGGCATGGGCATTGGGATTCACTCACACCACACAAATGTTGACAACAGGGGGGTCATTGAAATGTCAATAAACATTATGGGTGGATTTAATGACCATGATGGAAGCTCTATTGAAATTACAAACGATATCTTGCAGACGTTTGCAGCTGTGTCGAAGGACTACGAATGTGATTCTCTCAGAAGTGGTTTGCCGCACTTGCTTGTTACGCTACAAACTTGTGCTGTCGCATCTGCAAACGATGATGGAACTGAATGTCCACTAGGACGAGGCCTTGCGATGGAAGTTGCCACAGGAAAGGTCTTCTTGGCTGAAGTAGATAATGACGAGTCCGATGTGGTGGTAGTGGATAAACTTCCAATGACAGTTGCCAATGATTGCATTAGTTCTGCTCGGGGACCTGCATTCACCCTGAGATCGATCCGCCTGTGGGCATCAGCATTTCATTCACGTGACCAGAAACAAAAATTACACATCATTCATCAACCAAACAATGACTACCTCATCATTGAACCATTCTTCTTCGCCCCCCACTATGCCCTCAAACGACTATTGAATTGCAATGATAAAGAGCTGCTCCGACAAACGTCTACTTCACCAGAGGTTGAAAAATCAAATTTCTCCTCCAGGGTCCGTGAGTCTTTCATGTACATGAACCAGAATTATAGTTCAAAAGTATTCCCAATGGGCAAGCCAATCAAATATTATCGTGTCGGACTCAATGAATGGGTTCGTTCCGACNTCAAAAGTATTCCCAATGGGCAAGCCAATCAAATATTATCGTGTCGGACTCAATGAATGGGTTCGTTCCGACTGAAAGAATGGCATTCAAAAGCGCAAAAATCTGTTCTCGACAAATTATTCTCAACTACAATACTGGTTAGTAAGTTAACAATATCTACATATTTTTCCACCAATAGTAATAACCTCTACGTCAAGGCAAGTACTGTTGTCGTCCCATCGCTGATATCACCCCCTTTACCAACATCCACTCCAGGAATCAAACATTGTTCGACATCTATTCCATGCGCACTCTTCTCTGTAGGACAAGTCACCGTGCGTAAATCACTGATCCCCAAATGTGGCTTGGCATCACTCAGCCCATAAACACATTTGAGCAATGTCGATGTAAATGTGTTGCAATTGTTTGTAAGGGGATTGTAGTCATGTCCCGACCAGTTGCTGACGCATACTGGGAATTTTCCCTTGCCAATTTCAATGGCATTCATGTGCCCATGACAAACGGCCTTGTAGGCATCTTCTCCGCTGATGCCATCCTTTCCACCACCACCACTCACGCCGTACAAATATAGTTCCTTGTATTCACCCATGGCAT
>JALLAX010000528.1:0-20325 GCA_036939555.1 Discostella stelligeroides
GATCATCTCTAAACACTATCAATACTGTTCGAACCCTCGGGGGACAACTTCAAAATCAACTCAGCTACGTTGTAGACATACTCGAACGGGTTCGAAACGCATTCAACTTTTCGGTGAGTGAATAATTTTTGGCTGATTATTCACATACTTTCCCACTACCAAACAACGTTGCACTAATCTAATTTCATTCATGACTAGAATCCACGAATCACCGTCTTTATTCTGCTGTGTCTGATCATCCTTTGGATATTTTTGGCGTTGATACCTACCCGAATCCTTGTACTGTTTGGCGGAATGGTATGCTTGTGATTGTTAGCTTCTTTCTCTATTCCATCGACTTAAGCAAAACAAACACACCTCGTATTATTTGTCTTCGATTTCTCAGGCTCAGTTTGGTGCAACATACTACGCCAAGTACATGGCACAACCGGCAAAAATCACGCCCGATCACAAAGATAACACCAAAGATGAATCCGAGGAGGCAAACACTGGCAATCCATTGGAAAATTTATTCCTCTCCATTCCCACCGACGAAGATTTACGTAGAATATACTTTTGGGAGGCGCGTCGTGCGGGAGAGAAGGAACGTGAAAGATTTGTAAGTTGATCATGGGCTGATCAGTAACGACGTCCACATTGGCATTCTATCATATAATGATCTAACTTGTTTCGTTGCAACCAATCGACCGTCTACAGGCACAAGCAAAACGTCAGACTCGTCTTGAAAAGCTATGGAAATCCAAATGGCATGGCGCTTTGAAACTCAAAGAAAAAAGATCCGAATCGACTGTCCCATTTTCGTCAAGGAATTGGAACTGGACCCCCGTATTTGGCCTCATCGAAGGACATCGATTCATTTGGTGGAGATCAGAGAGACATTTCGACGTGGGCGATGCACCGCTGGGACAAATATTCTTCGCTGGCCATTCTGGATTAGCTGGACTGTCTCCGCTTGACTTGCGAGAACTATCAAACGAAGAGATACCATTTGTAGTGAGCATTTTCGGCCGAAGTTCGCATGGACAACTGAAGGTTACGTTTTTGGCACCGAGTTTGGATGTAAAGAACTCCTTGGAGAGTACGGTTATTCAAACAAGTATGGATGCCAAAAGTGATTAAGCGATGACTGTGTCAAATAGACTTTTAGAAACAGGATCAATTGTTTTTATTTAGCCCTCCAAACTTATAGTCAACACTCATAAATCGCTCATAAACCTCAATGATTTTATCCGTCGTCATGGAAGATTGCATCACAGAATCACGTTCTGAGCATAAATCAAACCAAGCCAAAAGATTGGAAAATTTATCGTCGGGTAGCTTGTAATCCTTCCAGAATCTTAGTGTGACAACGAGCCGTTGAATAAATGGAAACACATGCAAGTCAGCAAGGGTGAATTCCTTTCCCAATAGATATGGGCCTTTACTTTCCAAAAGTGAGTTTTCAAAGAATGCGAGTGCATTCTCCATCTCATTTCTCAAGCTATCATCTAATTCAGAATCTTTGTTCATGAGAAAAGTAAATTGTGTCTTGGTAAATACATCATCACAATGCAGATTCATAAGGCGGATTTTCGCCTTGACAAATGGATCCGTCGGCATTAGAGAATGCTCCTGGCGTAATTGCGTTGTGGCATACTCGCACAGAAATTCATTACAGATTGCAGACTCGTAAATGACAGAATAATCTGCTGATGGCACTCTCAAAGCAGGAACTTTCCCACGCTATGTGTATGTGAAGTAGATTAGATTACTGAGTTTTCTGATCATGCGAGGAGCATACTTAGTAGAACTTACTGGATTGATCTTCAAGTACCAGTCTGGCTTGGGCATTACAGTCACCTCTGTTATATCAAACGGAGTCCCCAATTCCAACAATGCCATGTGCGTTCGCTGTGCATAGGGGCAAGTTTTCCCAGCCAAGTAAAAGAATTGAATCGGCGTGGACGGGTATGCCATTGTGGAATCGTATCCTCCCCACTGATCAGTCCCGAATCGACCTGGAGAGACACCGGATGAAACGAACCCGCTTGACGTGTGGCTGCTGCAACTTAATATCATCAGTATGGATTTCTTCCACATCATTGCAGATTAATCAGCCACTTTCACCTCGCTCGTGCGGTGTGCGGTGTCGGTAGATAGGCAGAAGAATTTCTAGATAAATACACTTAGACACTCTTAGACACCACCTGGTACTATCGTAAACGCACTGCTAGCTTGCTTCCTTCTTTTTTTTTTTTCTCCTTGCTCTTGCTCGCCCAACAACCCGACACTGTCGGGCCCAACAACAGCAACAAAAGCGTTTGTCTGATCATGGGACATGTTCATGTGTAGGGTTTAGTTGGTATACCACCCTCCGAGCTACTTAGTAAGAAACAAGGCGACGAGGCTGCAAAACATTTTACAGTGATTGTGTTTGGAGGGCCGCTTTTAATCACAATTCGTTTTTGGTGCTCAATTGAAATTACAAAAAAATGACAATGCCGCGCCGATGGAAAGTATTACCCGCCTGAACGCAGCCACCACGATGAGTTTGGAAAGCAAACCACTACACAATGGTCACCACCACCACCCCAGTAATAATGTGAAGCCATCACAGGAGTCACGCATTGCACCAAGATCAACGCTGGCGAACTTGCTTTCCTCGCAGCGCCGATCTGCTGTGCAATCGGGAATACACAGAATTCAGTCGGCTCGTCCTTTTGCTGGCACTGCTCAGATCGAGAACGCTGCGAAGAGGGCAGCAGCTCAGTTATTTCCTCATCCACCCCAGGAAAAAATTAGGCAGGGTGTTGGTGATAGCAACATCCATCAATCTTCATACAATGTTTCAATTCAAAAACCGTCAACCTCGTCTTCATCCGAACCCTCCTCCCGTCGCGTAACTTTTGTCAACCATGCCGATCCAATCCCACGAAAAAGGGTCAGGTTGGATGAAACGGTGCTCCAAATAATGGAGTCGGCTTCATCTGCCGCGCAACAAAGTTGTAAGGACAAATCTACCAAGCTAAATGCGATTTCTCCCAACATATCCATTCTTCGGAATGTAGATCCACAAAAATTCATAATGAAAGGGGCACCATCATTCAAAGCGTCGACAATTGACAACAGTATAGACAATTATTCTCCCCAAATAAAATTGAAGGACGGTTCGGATAGAGGAAATGAGGTTCAGTCGAAGAGAAATAATGATCCAGCTATCCCAATAGAACACCTAGTTCCCCGCATCGAGCAATCATCCAAAGTAACTATTAATCATCACCGGCACATCACAGCAAATGTGCAGAATGAAACGCTCAGGCGTAAAGTTGATGATCATATCACGGGGTCTCAGCATAAATCAGTTTCAAAGGAAAATAAACAAATTTGCACGGTACCACAACATACTACAACAAAAGTAACACAACCCGAACTCACACACACATCATTGAAACAAATCGAAACCACCGCAGAGGTACCACGGAAGAAGAAGACGAAGAAAAAGAAGAAACATTTTAGCCCCTTTCGTACCAAGGTAGGGTGCGTCGTGGCGGTTAGATTTCGAAAACTGACGGATGGTGGGAATCCAAATGTTGTGTGGGTTGCTGAAGATGGTGCGTCATTTCAGCCGTCAGGTGGGGTTAGTGATGCAAAAGGCAGACATGAAATTGCCAAAATAATCAGTCTAGAGGATGATGCAAACTCCGACAGAGCTCAAGGACACACCAGTGCCGCTGCCGATGCCGGCTCCAAGCAAGGATCGAAACGGAAACCCAAGCAGGACGAAGTTTGGTCAACCCCCATCCCTGGTAAGGACGATGGAATATCGTTGCTTGGGAGCTGGATTAGATGCTTTCTACCACAACATGCAACAGAAGAGAGAAGAAATCCAGCAACAAAATCCCCATCGCGTGTACTGGAAGGAAATGTTATTTCAATTCGGGATAATGACAGCAATGAGAGTGGTATCAAAGTGGTCATATTGGTGAATCGCAAAGATATAGAATCTCACTCCGCTCTTCTACTTTTAGCTGACAATTTAGATGATGGCACTACGAGTCCATCGGAAAGAAAGACGCGCGAACTCGAGGCTCGGATTCGTGGGAAAGATAAACTTGCTGTGCAAGTTACTCTCGCGTCGATCATTGATCAGAGGCGAGGATCGAAGCTTGAGCCTGGAATTATTACACAGTGGGCTGTGAGAAAGCGAATGAGCACGAAACCAGTGCTAAGAGGTGATGGAGGTGACACTCAAAGTAAACAAGAGAAGAAAAGAAACTTGACTGCAAGCCGATTCCTTTCTTGTGGTCAGTTTGATAATGATACAAATCGCCTTGTTGGGGAGGTAGTCAAAGTTGATGCCAGCCCCACAGCGAAAGGCTCTAACACAATTGCCACGGTTACTGTTAGGCGCCTATGGACTCCCGAGCAAACAGACGGTGGACGAAAGGCTCATCATGGACCACGAGAACTTTTCGACTGTTGGACTGATTCAGGAAACGCGATGTTTTTTCAAGCCCCGATCGAAGATTTGATTGTAGTGGGAAGGGGCATAAATCGGCTTGTTGATGCCTGGAATCATTCATTCCTAGATAGTACTCTAAACGATGACAGCGGGCAGAAATTCATCGTCACACATTCATATTCTGATGGCGATAATTCGTTCATCCCCCTTTGTTCAGGCGACATTAAAAAAGATGCGTTGGAAATTTGTCACGGTTGTGAACGATCATATCATGATTCACAGTTGCGAAGATGTCAGCATCACAATAGCAAGAATATGAGCCGACCTCATTGGTGCACGCGATGCATAGAGTTAAGAGGACTTTCACTGCCGTCAGTTGATGAAACGACTTGGGACGGTCCTTGCTGTACGGAAAAGTGTGATTGTCCTCTTTGTACTGCTGCTCTTGGTAACACATCGGCTGACACCAAAAAACTGTCACTCTACGGCAAAGAAACAGCAAAAGACAAACAGCAAGAGTTGAAATCAAGTAAGATCCGTAAAAAGCACAATAAAAGGGCCTTGTCTGAAGCTAAATCCAAATCTGCGAAGAAATTGAAAGCAGGGTTAGATGCAGAGTTTGGAGAAGATCAAATAGGGAAAAAAAACTTCTTTGGTACCAAAAAATGCAGCAGGACAGTCTCATTCAATAGGCTCCCAAAGCGCAACTGGGGCTTGTCGAAAGTGAAACACGCATCGTTCCTCAGAGAAAGACACCCCCCGAGGGCAATCAAGATTGGCAAAGCCGAGGAATCGTCTGCTCCTAGTGGCCGGGCAGCTCGGGCGAATCAGCGTCGGATAATCAAGAGCTTGACTGCTCTAGGCGATGCTTCAAAGTCGATTGACAGATTGGCTGGACGTGATCGTGAACACGTGCTCCGCTTCGACAAGAGTAAAGTCCATGGCTGGGGAGTGTATGCAGAGGAACAGATCAACGCCGGTGATTTGATTATCGAATATAGGGGAGAAATTATTGGAAACGCCGTGGCAGACAAGCGTGAGAAAGAATATGAAAAGGCCAAACTGGACGATTACATGTTCAGGATAGATGCATACACAGTCTGTGATGCTACACTATTGGGGAATGTTGCTCGATATATCAACGCAAGCTGTAGCCCAAATTGCTACACTCAAATTATCACTGCAGGTGAGAATAAACGCATTGTCATCTTTGCGAAGAGAGACATCCAGCGCGGAGAAGAGCTCTATTACGACTACAAATTCTCCCTTGAATACGATCCAGCAAAACGCATACCGTGCCACTGTGGATCTGCGAATTGCCGCGGATTCATGAATTGGGTAAGTCTGTCTCAATTGACATCAACAATTATTATTTGCTGCTCAAGAGCGGTACCTAATACTGATGTTTCGCTGCATTTTCTTGGTCTATCCCAGAATAAAAAATATGCGTAGAACATACTATCCCGCGCGATAATACTATCATCAGAAGCGAGCATATTATCGTCCCATATCTACTGAGCAAAACTGGTTACTAAAGTTAATAATCACTACAATTAAATATCCGTCACCCATCAATCTATTTGCCTAACACACCCTCGATCGTGTTTGACAGCCATCCCAAACAATGACTTGATATCTGTAGTTAATCATCTCTCCTAGCACCATTCCCGAAGGCGGATCACGATCTTCCCGGAGGATTACGCAACCCCAAACTTGACCGCAATCCCAAGCTACTAAAAGCGTTCTTTTTTTAAAAAGTGGAACCAACAATCGCCCAGGGCTGAGAGTCCTGATGCACTACATAGGTGCCGCTCAACCAACGACGGGATGTTCGAGGTATACATCATCATCTGATAATATCCGATTCGCCAACACTGATTCGTGCAGTGACGAGGACGAAGCTGCTTCTTTCGGACGTGTTTCCACTCCATGATCCTCATGGGGTCGATGATGAGCCAAGAGGTCGAAGTGGAAAATTATGGCATTTTGGATGCAGGTGATTGTGCGTGGCAAGAGGCAAAATAAGCCAAGTGTGATTGGAGTTGTCATGGAAGAATGATGTCAGTGGTTGGAGTCGATGAAAAAGAGGCGCCCCTTCATTTTCAAAAACAAATTGAGAAGCATTGTATCAATTCCTTCAGTGAGGAAGTTGTTGAATATTATTTTTTGATGGGAAGTATTTGAGAAGCACGTACAATGTACTGGAGTCAAGTACCAGCCACAAATTCCAATGAGAGTTGTGAACAGAAACAAAAACAAGAAACACCTACTAATTCTTTTGTAGAAAATATTTCAAATTGGATCAGGTTCGTGGCTGGCATTTCTCATTTCGAAAGAAGAAAGTGATTGAGGTTTGGAATCCAAGATGATGTCACTCCTCTGGATTTCTTGCCCTACAAAGAGTTTACAGACATGCATTTCACCGTCATCACTGCCAACAACAACAAAGCTTTCCTTCTCTCCCATCAGCTGCAACTTAATCATCGAGTAAAACTGGTTCATTCATATTTTTAGCACTTTGCTATTTTATCAAGATGATATAATTCAGATCTAAAGAATTTTTGTTGCAGTCGTCCAATCATTGGCCATATACATTTACCAATAAAGGACGAAGTAGATCGTGAAAATGATAAGATTTCAACCTCATCTCTTTCACCCTTACGAACAGTGACTCGTTCCTCACCTGCCAGTAGATGGCCGGAAAGCGTTGCATACGCGACGGATGAAAAGAGGGAGTTCGGAGACTGGCGTGAATCAACAATCTCGTACACTGCATGGACAGGATTCACAACATATATTGGTTTGAGTGGCCCCGGAAATCTCATCTCAGTGAATGTTGCGAGCAGTTTCTTTGTAGTTGAACTCGCTTTCTTCATAATCTTAGACCGCACATGGAAATCATTCTTCGATTGTAATGTCGATGAGATAATGCCCAAGGATGTGTTGCCATGCCGTGCTTCAAAGTCCCAATCAACCATAGCAGTTTGTACGCGCCTGTAACACCGGTTACCATATCCCACTCGCTTGTGATATCGCAGCACTCTCCATCCATCCACAGTTGTATGACCAGATATTGTTGTTGTTGTTGTTGCTTCTGCTGCATCATTTTGATGATTTACTCCATCTCCCAAAGTTCTGCAAAATTTAGAACTCCCTTTTGCCTTTTTTGTATATCCCTGACAAGACGGAAAAGAATCTTCACCAACTACTACTATAGGTCGAGTAATTCCAACTTCATCTTTGCAGAAACATGTCATTAAATTATGGTTCAACGGTGCAGCGGAGGAGAGAATCAATGAGAAATTAGTGGTACAAGCATGAAACAACATGGACATGAACATCCCAACAACATTACCATGATTGAAGGATTCTGTGAATAATCTTTGCCTATCCAGCGTAAACTCGTTGTATTTAGAAACACCAAACAAAATCGTTGTCACATTTTCATTCGTAGGCCTCGAGAAGACAAAGCGAGTTCGACAATTCAATCCTTGGTGGAGCACTAGGACTTTTGAATTGGGTACAGCAACTGCGACATCAGTAGACAGTATTGTTGCGCACAGAGACACCCACAGCAGTCCAGAAGACAGAGAGCACATTCTTTGATTCATCTCGCACTGCTCATGAAATAATTGAATGACACTGAACACTGAACACTGATCAAATAATAATTCAAAGTCGTAGATTTTGGTCGATAATTGTTGGTCAGATATTGTTTTGGATCAATTCGACAGGTTTGGACGATATTCATGGGGATTTTGGATTTATTTCTCTCAATCTGAAACTCCTCCAACCACAAACTCTATCATTATCATAAACCAAACCACTACCACCGCTCCTCAGCCTCGGGTCTCGAAGCAACGATAGACATCATGCACGGCCAAAAGCGTTCCGAATACAAATCTCGTCTTCTCAACCCGGAGACATCTTCCAAACTGGCTACGAAGGCTCAACAGTGGAATCATCTGAGCCATGAATTGTTGACGCAGCGTCGCCGCCTGTTCAGCCAGCAGGTGGCTGCTCCGGGAGATGCAGATGACGCTGTCTCCGTCACCGCAGACGACAGCAGCGATGTACAGTCGCCTCCGAAGCCATCTCCCGATATCTTGTTAGCCATTACCGAAAAAATGCTCAGCGTCAATCCAGATCCAAGCCATTTGTGGAATATTCGAAGAGAGATGCTATTGTATGCTCCGGCAGGAGCATTGGCTGACAAGAAATCTTCTCTTGACATTTATGCAGAATTGGCCCTGACTGCCCATTGTCTACAGCGCAATCCTAAATCATACTCAGCATGGTATCATCGTAAATGGTCGCTCGTGTATTCCATAACTCATCCGAATGCGATTACAAAAACCAATACTGACGACGGGGATGGCAGCAACAACAACAACAACAACAACAACGACAGCAACAACTCAAATGCCACAGAAGAGCTCCACAGAGACGTAGTAGAGGGGCACTTAATGAATATGAAAGAAATCCTAAAATCCGAGTTGGGTTTGTGTGCACAATTTTTGCAAATGGATGAGCGCAATTTTCATTGTTGGAATTATCGACGGTTTGTGGTGGCTTTAGTGGGTTCGTGTGGGGGGGTTTGCGATACTACTACTACTACTTCATCCTCGACGGAACGGAATGATTTAGCAAATGAGATGATAGATGAAGTAGATAGGGACTTATTTACCGGCTCTTGGTCGTCTTGGCTTAATCCATCATCCACGGCAGTAATAATGGGAGCTCAATCATCAAGTCGTGGACAAAAGGCCAGGGGCAATAATATTCCATACCATTCCGAAGGACAAATGAAAGCCGAGGAGGAGGAGGAGGCGTATAGCATCATTGCTAAATCGATAGTTCCACTATCGCAAGAAGAGCTCAACCACATTATCATTAACGAATGGGACTTTACCACGGCCAAAATTCACGATAACTTCTCGAACGGATCGGCATTCCATTACCGGTCGAAGCTGCTGCCTCTGATGCTTGAGTCAAGATTGCTGGTTTCTCCTTCAGACGATAAAGGTTATTTGCGCAATCGATACGATGCCATCCTAGCATTGGCACGAGTGGAGTGGGAAAGCATACTACTCAATGCGATATTTACCGAGCCAGATGATCAGACACCGTGGTGGTATCATCGATTCATTGTCTCGTGGATTAAACCATCTAACAACCACGACGGCGATAACGATGAAATGCAACAAGAGTGTGAATCACTGTTGTATGAAATGGCCGATTCTCTTCGAGAGCTGCTTGAGGTGGAGAAGGAAAATGATGTTCCGGTGCCGGAGGACGGGGAAAAGAACAACAACGATGATAAAGATGATAGTAAGGGGGTCAAGTGCAAATGGGGTTACCTTGGATTACATTTGGTACTATCCACTATCTTGGAAGTGTTCCAATCAAGGATGGATGACGAGCAAGTGATGGAATTGAAAATGGAAGTGGAGGAATGCTTGAGAGAGTTGATGAGGATAGACCCCAATAGGAAAGAGCGGTATCAAAATTTGGTTGCCAAAATAACTTGATGTTTTGGAATTGATAAATGATTGATTTAGGATAGTTAGTGTCTTCAATTCATACTTTCTTACACCACCAAACTTTACACCCTGTATCTCTTTCTCTAAAGTACAAAGTGCTGGAATTCTTATTGAGCCTCGATGGTTGTATTGGGATGTGACATCAATCATCCAATGATTCAACCCTTCCGACTAGTACTTGATTTTGTGTTATTGTGGGTGGATGGAACACTAAGAGTCCCAGCTCCTACTACTACTAGAGACGACGGAAGGAGAAGAGACAAGACAATGAGATGTTAGAGTAGGTATTAGTCTCTACCGTACATGATCCATTATTTTTTGAGAACCAAGGATGTGCATTTTTTTCCGCGCGGTGGAATTTTTTTTGAGGCCCATCCTTACAACAAATTTCTTTTTCCTCTCCTTTCGCTGAAACTCTGCCGGCACCAAAAAAAGTTATCTTTCTTCCGATTGCGCGCCTTACAGCTAATTTATTTTATTTCACACTGCTTGTAAAGCAATCAGCGATTTTTGTTGTTTTCCTACACATATTCCTACGTTGCTTCCTGGTATGACAAATCATAAGCCCCCTCTCTCATCTACTATCCATATGCACCATGGTTGCCGGTCCCATCATCCTTCTACTTGCATTGATAATTAGGAGAGAACGGTGGCACCAATGAAAGGGTTAGCGGCCGCTCTTGCCGCTAACCGGCGCAAACGCGACACCGTCGCAGCCGCATCCACAGCTACGGAAACTCCCATGCAGCAGGTAACAGTCCGTCGCAGCGAGCGTCTCTCTTCCCTTAGTAAACCGGAAGGAATCCAAACACAAACACAAGACCCCGGCTTGTCACCAGACTTACTTCATGGCGATGATGGGGTATCACCGGCTAGGGAGCTGCGTTTCACTGCAGGCAACGACGATAGTGATGACGATGACGATGGCGACAATAATCAGAAGAGAATGAGGTTGTCGGTAGTTGGGGATGATTTCTTCTTGTTCTTCTTCACTCCACACCATTTTTCAAAACGATAATCAATGCGGCACATGTCGACCAGTTCAAGGTAATTATTGTATGGAAGACGGAACCTCTTCCTGAACTTGTCGGACATGGATTTGTCATGCGCAATGAGTGGGTTATTGACGTACATAGTGTACCACATCGACTCGGTTGGCTTTATTGGAACTTTCACCCCGTCCTCATTCACACGCCCCCAGACACAACGCGGTCTACGTGTCTGGGGACCTTGTTGGAACTTGCTGTTCTTGGGTGTATCCATGTAATATCTGTCAGCCTCGACACCAGTGTTGGCGTGTCGGCGAAATAATCGCTTTCGTAGACGAATTCGTGTCCGATGTCGAGAACATGATGAACGGAATTGGAGATATCGTTCCAGATCCAACTTGCCGTCACGAACACAATGAAGAAGGGATTGCGTGGGCATTGCGATAGTATTACTTCCATAGAGATATAATGGGAGAATCCGATGGAATATTAATAATAATATTGGGAAGTAGATAATAGTAATAGTAGTAGTAGTGGTAGTAGTTTGTGGTTGTATGTTGTTCCACGTCGACAAAAATACGATGGAGCGGGAAAAACTAACGCGTTAGTTTTTTTCAAAAAAAGCTGACGCTCGGAGGATCGATAGCTTTTTCCGCCTCCGTCGATTTCGCCAAATTAGCGACAGCGCCGCCAACCCGGTACACTCTCTACATACGGTGAATCGCCGACCCATGAGGACGAAAAAACAAATTCATTGTAAGGACCGGCCTGAGACAACCGCATTCGTCTGTCTGGCGTACGTCTACTTTTTCCAATGTCAATGTCCACCAGCACCAGGCAGGACGACGAAGGTGGTATCGTGAAATCGTCATCCTGTGTAGAATAATAATACCCTACTAACCGAGGACGCTTCATAATCACAATGATGGACATTGATAATAACTACGCCGACGGCTTTGGCGGTGGCGACGAAACTGCTGGCATGTTATACGGTTACGGCGACGAGTCGGCCATCGACCCCACTGCCGCTTCGGCTGCCACCGCTGACAACGATGACATGTTGGCGATGATGGCCGATCTCGACTCCATGCCGGTAACTCAAGAAGATGCCTGGGCCGTCATCTCTGCTTACTTTGAAGAGAAGGGTCTGGTGCGTCAACAGCTCGACTCATTCGATGAATTCATCCAAAATACCATGCAAGAACTAGTCGACGATTCCGGATCCATACGCGTCTCTCCCGAGCTACAAATGACGGTGGGATACGACGAGGACAACTTTGACGATGCCATGAACTCCACCACTAAAAAAGTATTCGAAATCAAATTCGGTCAAGTCTACTTATCCAAGCCAACGACCGTCGAAAAGGATGGAACGGTGACCAACATGTTCCCCCACGAGGCTAGACTGCGAAACTTGACCTACGCCGCTCCCCTCTACGTTGATGTTACCATGAAAGAATATAGAGTGCGCGTCGATGCCAATATATCCGATCCGGCTGAAGACATGGGCGAACCCATCTCCACCGAAGAGGCCCGAAAAGAATTTCTCGGATATGTTCCCATCATGTTGCGCTCTCTCTTTTGCGTCCTCAGCGACAAGGATGATGCCCAACTCTCCGACCTCGGAGAATGTATCTACGATCAAGGTGGATACTTTGTCATTAATGGATCCGAAAAGGTTATTATTGCCCAGGAACGCATGTCGAACAATCACGTGTACGCATTTAAGAAAAAACAACCGTCGAAATTTTCATGGGTCATCGAGACACGATCGCAGGTGGAGAATTCGACACGACCCACGAGTACATTGTATTTGCAAATGTATCAAAAGGGTGGAAAGGGGAGTATAGAGGGGAATCAAATTCGGAGCACGTTGCCATACATTCGTACCGATATACCCGTGGTGATTATTTTTAGGGCATTGGGCTACGTGGCCGATCGGGATATTATTGAACATGTCGTGTATGATTTAACCGATGGAGAAATGATGGATTTATTTCGTCCTAGTCTTGAGGAAGCATTCGTCATTCAGAAACAAGAGGTGGCATTGGACTTTATTGGACGGCGTGGATCGGCACGGGATGTTACCAAGGATGATCGTATTCGGTATGCCGCGGGCATATTGCAGAAGGAAGTGTTGCCTCATGTGGGTACTGAGGAGCATTGTGAGACGAAGAAGGGATTCTTCATGGGGTATGCCGTACACAAATTACTAATGTGTAAATTAGGACGGGCTGATGAGGATGATCGTGATCACTTTGGAAAAAAGCGGTTGGATTTGGCTGGTCCACTCCTGGGAGGATTGTTTCGTGTATTGTTTCGAAAATTGACGAAGGATGTTCGACGGCATTTACAGCGATGTTTGGATGAGGGGAAGCACTTTAATATTGGTGCAGCTATCAAGTCGAATCATATCTCAGATGGGTTGAAGTATAGCTTGGCCACGGGGAACTGTACGTGTTTTTTTGTTGATGCATGTGTGCATTGTTTGTCGAAAATGATGCTAATTCTCCATTGCCATAAAAATTCTTCACTTCTCTCTCTTTCTATATTATAGGGGGGGATAAGGGCAACACATCCAAGGCTGGCGTATCCCAAGTGCTCAATCGTTTGACCTATGCCTCCTCTCTCTCCCATCTCCGTCGTAGTAACACCCCCTTGGCACGAACAGGAAAACAGGCCAAGCCACGTCAGCTCCACAACTCTCACTGGGGGATGGTATGTCCTGCGGAGACACCCGAGGGTCAAGCGGTCGGCCTGGTGAAGAACATGGCCCTTATGGCCTATATCACCACGGGAACATCGCAAGTTCCTGTCATGGAATTTTTGGAAGAATTTAGTACAGAAAATTTGACGGATATTTTGCCATCGGTCATTGCCGAGCCAAATACATGCAAAATTTTTGTCAATGGGAATTGGGTGGGCATTCACCGTGATCCTAAACTACTCGTATCCACGTTCCGTCAGCTCCGTCGAATGATTGATATTGATGCCGAAGTTAGTATCGTACGAGACATAGTTGAGTCAGAGGTCCGTATTTACACGGACGCCGGCCGCATCTGCCGTCCACTGTTCATTGTAAACGATCAGGAGCTGGCAATTAAGAAGCATCATATATCACAGCTTCAGGGCTTCTTCCCCGATCAGAAGAAGTTCACGTGGACGGACCTACTCATGGAGGGATTGGTGGAGTACATTGATACGGAGGAAGAGGAAACGACAATGATTGCCATGGAACCGAAGGATTTGTTCGAATCCTACATTACCACATACACTCATTGTGAGATTCATCCTTCAATGATACTTGGGGTATGTGCCTCAATCATTCCGTTCCCGGATCATAACCAAAGTCCACGTAATACTTGTGAGTCAATTTCGTTGCAGAGTTGTTCATGCTTCCCATATATATTCTCATGTTTTCATGTCCACATTCCTTGATTCTAACCCCAACCCAACCTCTTCAGATCAAAGTGCCATGGGAAAACAAGCCATGGGAATCTATGCCTCGAACTATCAAGTTCGTATGGATACAATGGCGCATGTCCTGCATTATCCACAGAAACCGCTCTGTACGACGCGAGCAATGGAATTCCTTAAATTCAGAGAGTTACCCAGCGGTGTGAATGTGGTGGTAGCCATTATGATTTACACCGGTTACAATCAAGAAGATTCCCTCATCATGAATCAGAGTGCCATCGATCGCGGACTATTCCGATCGTCATACTACCGTTGCTACAGCGACCAGGAGAAGGCTGCCAGTGTAGGATCTGTCGGCGCACTCAACTCGGAGGTGTTCGAGCGTCCCACGATGGAAAGCACCCGCGGAATGAAGTACGGAGATTACAGTAAGCTGGACGATGATGGTTTATGCGCCCCAGGTACTCGTGTCTCTGGAGATGACGTTCTTATTGGAAAAACGACACCCACAGATATAATGTCGAATACCCCCTCACGTTACACCAAGCGAGACTGCAGTACTTCCATGAAAGCGAATGAGAATGGAATTGTCGATAATGTTCTCATTAGTACAACGAAAGAGGGATATCGCTTCACAAAGGTTCGTATTCGCAACGTCCGCATTCCTCAAGTAGGCGACAAATTTGCATCTCGGCATGGACAGAAGGGCACTTTTGGAATGACTTACCGTCAAGAAGACATGCCTTTCACGTGCGAAGGCATCGTGCCGGATATTATTGTCAACCCCCACGCCATTCCATCTCGTATGACGATCGCACAATTGATTGAGTGTATCCTAGGGAAGGTTGCGGTCTTTCAAGGTTGTGAGGGTGATGCTACTCCTTTTACCGATGTCAAGGTCGATGACATTAGTCAACGACTGCATGCCATGGGTTATCAGTGCCACGGAAATGAAGCGATGTACCAAGGACATACTGGACGTCCATTAAATGCTCGCGTCTTTATTGGACCCACCTTTTACCAGCGACTGAAGCACTTGGTAAGAACCTCTCTCTCTCCCTTTGCGATGTTGGTCAATGTTATCATGACAGATGCTCATTCTCCATCTCGCCTCTCAACAGGTTGATGACAAGATCCATTCTCGTGCACGTGGTCCAGTTGCTATGCTTACACGCCAACCATTGGAAGGTCGTGCCAGAGATGGTGGTCTGCGCATGGGAGAGATGGAACGCGATTGCCTCATCACGCACGGATGTGCCAATTTTATCCGGGATCGATTCTTCTGCAACTCGGATGAGTATCGCATTCATATCTGTGAGAGATGTGGTCTAACAGCGCAGTCAAACCTGAAGAAGATGACGTACGAGTGCAGGACACCCACTTGTGTTGGACGACCAACGAGGATTTGTCAAGTTGAAATACCGTATGCGTGCAAACTGCTTTTCCAGGAACTGACATCAATGTGCATCAGTCCTAGAGGATATACACGGAAGTTCGTGAGACGAGGGATAATTCGTACTGAACGTGTAGGCATGTAATAAAATCTCGATAATCGATAATGAGAGATGATAGTAGTCACCAACCTCTTTCTACATTGACACTGAATTTTGTCGTTCGGTCACCTCCGCTGGTGTTAGCCGCGCCAACGATTACACAGAATCTAATGTTAGATATGTTGCATGTCGAAACTTTAATGGAGTAACTGCTGTTCAAAAACGTGCGAAACCATGCACTACTGCTGCTCTACAAATACCGTAATAATCGAAATATGTATCTCTACTAGAGGGAATTCCTAACTTTCTAAACACATGTTGTAAGGCCTGAATGACTACGAAATCCTGAAATCTCTCACAAACGTCAATTCTTATTCAGGTCAAGCCTACAATATCTCCGTTGCACTCAAAGTCTCAGTTCAGGCCAAAGTAGGAGTCGGTGCTGTCCCTGAAAGGGCTATCACCGGTAGGGTCTTGACCTCTACGATCGCCCTCATCCTCGTTGTCAGGTCCATTAGTGTGAGATTGTTGGCGAGTCTCTTCTGGTGTATGATACACGTCATATTCGTCATCACTACGTATTGGGCTGCTGAAGTGACGTCCAGTCCCTGCACGAGTGGGAGATTCAAAGAGCGAGCTTTGTAAATCCCTAAGGCCAGATACTTCGGTAGGAGCACCCCGTGGTTTTTTGACCGATGACAGAACCTCAATGTCGCGCCTAGTTTGTCCGACGTTCTGTTGGATATCTGTGACTCTATTCTTGATATCACGAAGCATTTTGCCGTTGCCTTCGGTTTTGTTGGTGACTCGGGTGCGGTTGTCGTTGTTGGTGACGTTGGAGACGGGACAGTAGTTGCCTTGAATGACGTTGAATGATTGAATTGAGGCACCAGAAAGTAAACTTTGGAGTCCAGCACTTGGGAAAGATCTCTCCATCAGCATCGTACCGCTAAAAGCTTGGTTGGCTTGCGTTGATGGCATTACAGGTGAAGGTAGTGCACTCAGTGCTACCGATGCAACCACTGAATCATGTGCTTGAGATGGTGGCGCTACCGTAGGCTCCGATTGAGCTAACACTCCAGCACCATTGTTCAATGCAATCGAACCTTGCGTTTGAGATTGTGGTGCCACTGCAGGTTGTTGAGCAAGAAGCGTTGGCGTAAGAATGCATTTACCGAGGAGGGCGGCGTTGAAGTGATACTTCTTGGACATGATTTTTGTAACACTTTTAACGGTGGTTTGGGTGAGGTTGTCGTTGCTTTCTCTCTTTAGCGCGAATTTCTTGTCAGTGGAATACACTGACAAGAAGCGAGAATGCCAGTCTTCGATGGCGATGACTTCGGCACCCTTGTGCACGAGCTTGTCCTCATTAGTCACGATATACACATTTTTAGCGAGGGCTTGTTGTGCAGTGTTCCAATTCTTCCACGGGAGCGTCATTACCTTCGACTTCTTATCGAAAAGCCGGTGTGCACTAATCTCGCCGTCATTTTCGCAGAAACTCTTGACAATTTTCTTGACAGCTTTGCAAGTCTGCTTCGTCCAGGCCGATCGTGTGCTTGGATTGTCAAGCATCTGGTGCTTGACTTCATTGATGAAGTCATCTTCGCTTCGAGCGCCAAGAATAGTAACAGTAGATGTAGACTGCATCATCAGGGGTTCTACGTTGGCCGTCGCAGCAAGAGCAGCAGTAGCAGCAGCCCGGCGAGAGCGAGATGACGATGCGTTGGCATAGGGCGCATTGGAGGACATGGTTGGTGATTGGTGATGGATGACGGTGACGATGACGATGACGATGGTAGTATTACTATTCGGATTCGCAATTAGATTAGATTTTGGACGTTGAGTATATATTTATGGGAGTATTTTAGTGTGTGTTCGTTTTGTGCGATTGATGATTGATCTCGATTGATGCTTGCCACGTTCAGCAACAGCAACAACCACGTTGCGGTTGTGGCTCGTGTCGAGTTTTCGTTTTCGGCACACGGTAACGGTAACAGTATTGGCGCGCTCGAAGATTGAAAGAAACAAGGAATGTGGGCTACACGTGTCCTCTAGTTCTGTTCGTTATCGTTATCAGTTATCATCGTCATAGTCATCGCATCGTCGTCGATAGCAATTCAAGATCGAGCCTCAAAAAGATGACATACGAGTGCAGGACACCCACTTACTTGTGTTGGACGATGGGCGACCAACGATGATTTGTCAAGTGGAAATACCATTGGCTCGCAAATTTCTTGTCCAGCAACTGACATCATCTATGTGCATCAGTCCTAGGATAAACACGGAAGTTCGTGAGACGAAGGATACTTCGTACTGATTGTGCAGGCACGTAATAAATACTCGAGAGTGAGAGATGATAGTAATCACCAAAAACTCTTTCTACATTGACATGCTTTGCGTTACTTTGGACACGACTGATCACACGTTTTACAGGATTGGTCCCTTTCTCCATCTGCCCACCTCATTGCAGACTGAACAAATCTTTAGCGAAATCTTTCGGTGCAATACGACGAGTCGAACCAATGATAATCTCCTTCCCCGTGGAATTCATAACTTCCCGTGCTGATCGCATTTCAGAGTAACACATCCCACCCACCATAAATACAATCTGTCTCCCTCCATGGGCCTTCTTTTTCCCCTTGTCCGTCTTCCAATTTCCGCTTTCTCTCGTTTTACGAACACTCATGGCACTGGCGATGGCCGACCCTCCTAATACTGCCTCGGCATCTGGTAGAGGCATAACACTGGAATAGTCCTCGACACTGAGTGTGCCGGACGCGTCATCGTCCAATATCGATTTGAGTAAGCAGACATATCGACTTGAGGTGTATTCACTCTCGCTCTCAACAGCACCCATTCCACCGAAAGAACTAACACGCACTTCCCGCATTTTGGCAAGCTTGCTCGAAGCAGAACTGTTGCTGATACTATCGTTCTGAACGAGGGGACATCCTTCTCCAAGTTATGCAGCGTTAATAACTCCTCCCGTGATAAATTCGCCTCTTGCAATAATTTTTGCAAATCGCTTGCCTTGGATACGCCACGTTGACTTACAATCACAATGGCCAATAGTCGCCATCGCATGTATGAGTTGGGTTGTTGACGGAAATATTCCACAACTTGACCCAACAGCTCCTTGAGTTTAGGATTGCGTCCCTCCTCCGTCTTGCCCGTCGCCAAGGTCTGTTCCAAGTCGGACAAGTCCAATAACTTCTGTTGGTTAAAGGCATCCATACATTGATGGGCAATCTGCATGTGTTGGGATAATTTGGACATGATTTCCCTATATTCCGGTAGGGCCTTACGCGCTTTGGCCATTTGATTAATGGAGAGTGCCTTGCCGTTGTTATTATTGCCCTTTGCCAATGCCGATCCCGAGCTCGAATTGAAAATATCACGAATTTTCGTGGATAGTGTTTGAATGACATCGGCAATATGCTTCCCCCGCAATTCAACCCACACTTCATCATTATCATTCAATAATGCATCCATTTTCGTCGTCGATCCCTCTTGGGTGGAGCCCTCCTTGGCGGTCCCAGCATTGACACTATCGTAGGTGATCCTATCATCTTCAATCGAAAGCAAGTCGTTCACCATGGCCTCGTAGGTAAATTCATGCATTAACGGGGATAGACAATCATCTTTCCTATTTCCTATCCAACAGTGTAGCAATATCGCGCGCAACATATTGGGATGCAATCCATCGCCGTGATACCACCATTCATCGTTCGATCGTACAAAATCATTCATCTTTTACCCTTCCATATTTGATAGCCCAGATCGCGACTTGCCAGCTGCAACATCTTCCCCCCTCGTCAACATCACCGAGCTCACCCAATGCCAACACAGCAATATCGTGAGCCCTCCTCCTTGTCTTCCCCTTGATCTTCGCTAAGTTCGACCCAATTTTCACCCTGGGCTTCATTCTCCGCAAGAATTGCCGCTGACGACAGCTAAGACGTGGCGGCGGTGCTGACGATGCTGCGCTTGTTGTAGCCAGTTTGAAATCCACCCACCTACGCCGTTGTTGTTGCCGCTGCACCCTCCTCTTTTCCTTGCTATTAGTATTGACGTTTCCGCCATGCCTCGAGACGCTTCTGCTTGCTGTTTGTGTTCAGCGTTCAGCGGCATCGGATCGTTTTGAGTACGAATGGAATGGGTAATGGTAATGGATGAAGTAGAAGTAGAAGTTGGTGTGGTAGCATAGCCTGAGTTTTGAGTTTATCGTAGCATCTAACTTGGGAATTCCTGTGAGACCCAATATGGAAAATCCAAGTCAATCTGCGCGAAATTCTGAACTTGGGAATTTGTAGAAGCCCCAACATGGAAACTAAAAGTAAATCTTTGCGGTAATTTGAACTTGGGAATTCCTATAAGCTACAACATGGAAATTCCAAGTCTCTATTCCAAAACAAAAAAAGAGGGGTGACGACTACTTC
>JALLAX010000529.1:0-10677 GCA_036939555.1 Discostella stelligeroides
CATTATATCTAGAAACAATGAACTAACTCCAGAACCAGGGAGAGGTACTGTGAGGTATCGGATCGCAGACTCGCCATATTTTTGGCGGTAAATAAATACGACTTATTTATTCTTTGTTTAATTCCTATGTGCACCGCTACCGTGCCTACCACGGAGGGGGTCAACAAACTGATGTGTAAAATAACCACCCACCATGAAAATAATCATATCATGACTACGATTATCACAAAACAACAATAACAGCACCTCCGATCACCCTTCACCTTCACACCACCAATACCACCATCGCCCTCATCAGCGGCCGAGAGAGAGAGAGAGAGTTAAAGAGAGAAACGACCATATGACAAGGAAATCCAAGCAGCCTGGGGGTCACAATCCCCTCACACACCATGAGCGCAAACGCCTCAAATCCTCCGGTTACGGGACACAGTCGACGCGTCTCACCACCGATTCTCATTTACCCTTTGGTCACTGCCACTTGAACCTCTCACCGATAACAGATATTGCCGTGGCGACGCCATCCGGACATATCTACAGCAAGGAGGCGATTGTGCAATATATGCTAACGAAGAATGGGGAAATAAAAAAGAGAAGGGCAGAATGTGAAAGATTACGGCTGGACATTGAAAATCGAAGAGTCGAATGGGAAACCAAAATGGGAAAGCGTGTACGTGATACATTTGTGAAGAAGGATCAAGGCGCCATGAGCAATGCATTGGTAGTACGAAGTAGTGATGATGATCATCATACCACTCTCTCAGCTTCCGCTAGTAGTAATGGGGGGAAGAAACATGAAAATTCATTGCATCAAGTGTCCTACTGGCTAGCATCATCGCAGCCACATCATGCCAAAGGTGTAGGCAATGGAGAGAATGGTGATTTTGACTACGAGAGTGAAATTGCTGCGCTCCCTCCCATGCCGCCGGATCGTCCACCCAGTCCCAATTCCGGCGAGCCGTTGAAGTTAAAGCAGCTGATTCCCTTACATTTGGTCCACGAGGGAGATGAAGATGATGGTGACTTCAACAATGCTAAGTATAAGAGCGGGGGTGGCAATAATAGCGGTCGAATACTCTGCGCTGTATCTCACAAAACTATTACCACACAACCAACCGTCGTGCTTAAAAATACTGGACATGTCATGCTACAAAGTGTATATGAAGAATTGGCAAAACCCACCATGACATGCCCTGTCACTGGGAAGAAATTTAAAGAGAAGGATGTCTTGGTATTAGTCAAGGGGAGAAGCGGCTTTGCGGCGAGTGGAGAGGTCGTGGCGAAGAAATACAATCCTACCCTGACTTGATAAACTATCGTGGCGTGGTGTTCTAAAAGAGAGATTGAGGGGAAGGAACAATCATTAATTGAAGTAAGAGACGGTTTTCTTTATATCTAACCTACTAGTAGATTTTTGAACTTTCGTTTCTGCTTCGTCGTCGTCGTCGACTTGATCGTGGTGGTGTCGTTCAGACTGGTCAAAACATCATGGCCAACGTCTATTTTCGCATCATCATTGACAAGACAGTCTCCTATCTTCGTAAGGGTGCTCGTGCCTCTCTGCTCTTCCATTTCCGGAATCGCCTTCTCGTTGATTTTTTCGATGGCATCATCGGATTTATTGTCACCTACCCACTCTCCACTATCAAAAGCATCGTTGTTGGAACGAGATTTGGTGCTTTTCTTTGCAGTCGATTGTATCCCTAGCTTCTGTCGAGTCTCCTTCGTCATGGGTCTGCCACAATATTCATTTGTTCCAACTATTAAATGAGAGGGTTTGTCGTTCTCTGTACGATGATCCTTTCTAATATTCTTTTGACGAGATCGAATCTTCTTCCTCTTCTTTTTGTTTGTCTCCTCATTCTGTGGTACTTCGTTCACTGTTGTCGTACCTTCCTTGCTGTTGTCATCTACGCATGCATCTAATTGTGTGACATTAGATTGAGCCGATGCAATGGAACCCATTCCATCCTGTTTCATCACCGAAGTATTGTCCGCTGGGGTGATGTTTGTCTTGTTCTTGTTCTTACTTTTCTTCTTTTTCTCGGTTGACTTCGCTGTCCGACCATGGCCCATTGTCTCAGCAGCATTCACCATCCCACTTTGTTTGGTTGTTTCTATAGATATCTTTTTCTTCTTCTTTTCTCTACCAGCCGCTGTCCTACCATCTTCCTCGTCACTGCTTGAATGATAGCCATCTGCGAGCTCATCGTCGTCGTCGTTGTAGCGGAGTGCTTCTTTCTTTTTTCCAACGGAGAGGATCTGCCTTTTTCCGAACCGAGTCCAATCTTCGGATTTGTTTTCAACACCACCTGATTTGCCGTCCGCGTCTGGAAGAAGACTGGATGCATCCTTGGCTGACATCTTACTATGTCTATGTTCTGTTGACTTCATCGTCATCGTGCCTTGATCTTTTTTCATCTTTTTTCTTTTTTGATTGGTTGCGATAGGTCGCGATTTTCTGTGCGCCGATCGCCAAAAAAATGAAGATTCGGAGTCAACACACACACATCAAAGAGTTCGTGTTTGACTGTGATTGAGCAGTATTTGAAGACTGAATGAAACAGAGATAGATGAAAATGTGGAGTGAAATTAATGATGCTGCTTCATGCAAAAAATACAACTGCGCAGTGAGTCTAATAAGAATCAGTCTGAATCGAACCAGGGATGGTGAATGAAGAAGGAACATGTTGATAGACAGTGCATTGATCAGAGAACATGTACCCGCATGATCTAGTGTTAACCTGAGTTAGATCCTGATGATTCGCCACTCTCACCCCCTCCTCCTCCACCACCACCCATCCCTGGTATCGGTACTGCCAATCCGATACCACCACCACTTGGAACTCGACGTGCAATTTCACTAATCATCCTCTGCGGGGGTTGCCCTTGCAGCCATACGACACCTGGCCCAGTCAGTGTAGTCAGAAACAAACCTTCTCCTCCAAACAGAACATTTTTGAAGCCGGGAATCATTTGTACATCTGCATATATTTCCAACAGAACCGTAGATGCCGTGAGATTTTTCACTTAAGAATACATATTGTGCATGGTCTTTGAATCTCTTACCGAACTCTACACCCTCTTGAAATCCCACGAGACATCCACTCGAAATACGTAACACTTCACCTGCCTTCAAATTCTTCTTTATCAATGCTCCACCAGCCTTGACCATCACATCACCGATACCTGTTAAACCTTGCAACACAAATCCCTCTCCGCCAAATAACCCTGTGCTAAACTTCTTCGTGAATTCAACAGTAATGTCAACCGTGTGGCTGGCGCATAGCAGTGCTCCCTTCTGGCAAATTACCTTTCCTCCATACTCTTCCAAAGATAGCCGTACAATTTTTGAAGGAAAATCAGTACCGAGTGCAACATAGCCATATGGACCACTCGACCCGTCGTACGTGTAGTCGGAAATGAAAACGTTCTGTCCGGTAAGCATTCTTTGAAAGCCGGCGGATAATCCTCCCCCGGTGGTAGTGTTCATGTTGACACCGTCGGTCATGTACATCATCGCCCCGGATTCTGCTCGTAATACTTGGTCTTTTTCCAAGCGGACGGTGACAATCTATGTCGATGCAAATATAACGATCATTAGAATACAAATAATCAAATGACTTGAGATGGAGACACATACTTTCTCCTCACCTGACTTTCTTTGCCTTCAATGGTACTAGCAGTATCAAAATCAATCGGATATCCCACAACGCCATCAGAGCTTGTAAGGGCATCCTTGCGGGTTTCGATTGAACTGGATGCCGATGCAAATTTTCGCATAGTAGTGACATCATTACTGGAAGAAGGAAGAAACGACGAAATTATTGTTGATGGTGTTGAGGTGGAGGTAGGAACCGGACGTGATCTTCTCACGAATCTACCTTCCACGACCTGCCGGCATGGCACGGGACGAGCACTACGTGCAAATAATGTCGCCATTGGTCTTTTGCAATGAGTGATGCTGGTGCAGCGCCGTGATCGGGCGAGGGAGATTTGAAACAGTGAAGATGGAGTCATCATCGTCGTCGTCGTGCGAGTGCGAGTGCGAAGCTTGTGTTTGTTGATTGTTATTCTGTCTTGTGTCCCTCGCCAGTACCAGCTACCAGTACCATAGATAGTGTTGCTTTCACTGTCACTATCTTCTACTCTCACTCTAGGTAGTACTGGGACATGCTGCTGGGACCACGCACATAAAGAGGAACAAAACACAGCTTAAAAAGAGGTGACTATCGACTAGAGGTTAGATGGTGTGGAATGGAAGTTTAGACTTTATTTACACAATCTTCCGGAGAGAAGAGGGGGATTGCTTCAGTATTAATCTTCCGCCACTTCCTCATCATCACGAATCCCTGGTAGAAATTTATCCAATACACTAGCAGATACATCTCTCATCATTACACTCTGCCTTTTGATTAGATCTCGATACTTTGAGCTTGTCTCCATTAGGCTATCATGCCTTCCCACATCTACAACTCGATGATTATCCATGACTACAATTTGATCTGCTCGACGAATGGTGGACAAGCGGTGTGCTACGATGATGACTGTACGCCCAACAACGGCTTTGTCAATAGCTTGCTGGACAAGATGTTCCGATTCAGCATCCAAAGCGGACGTGGCCTCGTCCAACAACAAAATCCGACAGTTGGTCAAGAGTGCTCTCGCGATTGCTACGCGCTGTCTCTGTCCACCGCTAAGTTGAACTCCACGCTCACCGACCAAAGTGTCATAACCCTCAGACATCTTCACTATGAATTCATGTGCATACGCATCCGTCGATGCAGCTTCCAATTCTTCCTGCGAAACTTCCCTATCAACGCCATAGAGCATATTTTCACGAATGGTCAGTCCAAACAACTGCGGTTCCTGTTGGACATACCCGATATGTTGCCGGAGCCACACCAAATCCAAACACTTGATATCATGTCCATCAATGGTGATCTTCCCTTGGTTGGTATCATAAAATCTCTGTAACAGACTGACGATTGTCGATTTTCCCGCACCACTACTCCCTACCAAAGCAGTGGTTGTGTTGGGAAGGATGGTGAGTGACACATCTTCCAGCACCGGTTGTTCAGGTCTAGAGGGGTAGCTGAACGACACATTCTCGAGCTTGATCTCGCCCACCATCGACTCCGGTTGAACAATTGCTCTTTCAGCTTTGGGCTCTGGCAGAGGNTCTTCCGATCTGGCCATCATCCCCATGGAGAATCCAATACTGATAATATAGGAATTGAAGGCGGTCAAGCCACCCAGGGTCATTTCTTCCTGCAACACAAGGTAAAAGCCGAACCAGAGTGTTACGTTCAAGTATCCAAAACCGGCCCCAAAAATCCACGTGAAAAATCCTGACTGTGCAATTGCTTTGAAGAATCCAACTCGATACGTCGTTTTCTGATTTTTCGGAGGCCACCACCATGGAATGCTGTCGGGGTCACCAATCTTACCGCTGTATCTTGCAAGTTCTTTTTTCTCGGCCGCAAAAGCTTGGACTGTTCGCATCGACCCGATTGCCTCTGTAGAATGCGTTTGTGCTTGACCTAATACATCCTGATATGCCTTACTCAGCTTCCCCAATAATGTACCCATCGGCAAGCCAATCATGAATATAACAAGGACTCCGCCCAAAGCCAACCCAGCCAGTTTCGGAGAGATGTAAAACATGAGTGCCATTGCCGATATCGTCTTGAGCAGTTCAGACACGACATTAGGTAAACTCTCCGAAACTACCGATTGCAGTAAAGTAGTATCACTCCCCAACCTTGACACTAATTCTCCACTCTTGTGAGTATCAAAGAAAGAAATCTCTTGCATGAGAATCTGTTTGTACAGTCTACATCGTAGCCGCGCCACCACACGTTCTCCAATCACTCCTTGGATGGTTGCCCGAATAAAGCCGGCAATAATTCCCACAATCGTGATGATTATAGCAAGCATCATGTAGTGGTTGATGCCATCCATACGCGTAGCGTTGTCGGAAATGGAAGGATCCACCAGTATGTCGTATGCATTGGCAACCACAAGTGGGGTAACCATGGTGGTGGCCTCCGATCCGATCATCAACACAAATGAGAGCAGAAGCATGTGTAGTTCAGGAATGGCGAGTTGAAAGAGTTTCCAAAGAGATGGTTTCGTGGCAGTGGGTGCATTCTCCTCGCCGCCCGCGTCGCCATCGTCGTGCGATGGTGTAGAAGACTTTTCAGTGTGATCGGATTTTTTCACCATCGTCGCGATCCTTCGTTTTAGTGAATTGATTAATGTTGCCGTAAGAATGCACAACGGAACTATGATCTTTACCTATGATTATGATAGAAGTTGTAAAAAGTTGAATGAATGTTGCATGCTGCCAGGGCTATGGTACCACCACCGCAATATTATGGTAGGTATCGCTTTTGGTTGTATGCAGGAGTGATGGTGAAAGAGAATGAGAATGAAGAATCTGGATCTCTGTGTGTCTCGACAGTCGAGTCCATCCCGAGAAAATCGAGTCTCCGGCAATCAAACATGCCACGTGTAAGTTAAGCCCCGCAGGCCAGCAGCCACAGCCAGCAAACAAACACGACGAGACAACCAGACCAGCAGATAGACCATCGACCATGGCCGCGGGATCGGTGATCCGCAAAGTAGGCAGCTAGCCACGTAAGCGAAAAATGGCTGGTCAGCTACCACAGGATTATCAGATGAAGATGACGGAATTCCAGCAACTGACGCACGGGCACGCAGATGTACTGCAGCAGCAGCAGCAGCAGCAGCAGCATCACCACTCTCCAACCCAACCGCCGCTGCAATTGCAATCATCACCGAACATGTCACCACAATTATTATCGTCGCCGCAACACATGCCGTGTCCTCCTTCTAATTTTGACCCGCAAAAGAATCCTGATCAAAGTCAGGTATTACAACCGATTCTTCCTCAGCCATTATTTCAGCAGCAAACTGGTCAGACCAGGAACGTCGTACTCGTTTCGGATTCGCAACAAAGTCAACATCAATATAGAGATATCCAAAACCAAATTACCCCGTCGCAGAAAATTTCCAATCAACCTACATCAATGATACAGACTCCAATTTTATCATCCAATTCTCCTGCTACATCTCATCAACCGGCCACTGCTATTACTAAAGGACGGTTTCGAGTTGTCAAGGGGGCTGCTCTGGAAACTATACCAATTGATAATCACGCAGTTCCTGTTCCTACCGATACTAATGATTCCTTGGAGGTGAATTCACCACATCTTGTGTCAACTGTGAAACGCGGAAGATTTGTTGTTAAGAAAGCATCCGCTGCTCATGTAACAACCAATGGTGTACATGATGCTGATTCTGCTACTGCAACGATTGCAAAGGACTCTGGCAGTAGTGCTGCAATAAAAGGAATGGATTACGCATCGGATACTTCGCTAACACCCATCAAAAAAATTGCCAGTAGTACAAAACAGAAGGGAAGATTTCTTGTCAAAACCAACACAGGAGGCAGTTGTGCAAATTTACAAGCGCTGGAAGCAACGACATTAAGTATCGAAGGAGCCATGACTGTACTTCCTACAACACTGCAGCAAAATGCATGTGAAATGGCTAGTGTGGATGTCGTAGACAGCATTATGGGATCATCTAGCAATATTTGTCCTGAGCAATCGGATGGTGATAAGAGCAACGATTTAGCACCTTCCGAGGGCGTTGACTCTACATCAGGCTTGCCTGCACCTGCCACTAAAAAGAAGGGGCGTTTCGTGGTAAAGACGGGAGGCGCAAATTCTATCCACCCACCACCAGAATCAAAAAATTCATTACAATCCCAGGAGGGTATAAATAATTCCATGATGGGAAGTGTGCATCATACTTCCCTTATCAATCCTATTGCGGAGGTTTCAACGGCAGTATTGTGTAGTGTATCTGGCCAGTTGTCGGGTGAATCACATGGTCCAGTTCCATTAATACAAGTATTACCACAACAATCTCACCACCAAAATCATGTTCCTCAGCCGCCGATTCAACCGCAACTTCAATATCAACCAAAGTCGGAACCAAAACTACCACCGACTAATGCGACTGATGCACATTTACAGCTTCCACCAGTACCTCGACGAGCAATTACGGAGGATAGAGCCTCTGAGAATGCGTCATTCGCATTTACAGAAAGAATCCCACGTTCGAATCGCCCAGTTGCGATCGCTAATGGTTTAGGCGGTTTGAGAGGGAAGAATAGCCAAATGATTGGTAGTTCTGGAGGAGTTGGAAAGCTTTTGCATTATTTAGACACGATACGATCAGAAGTCGTCGAAGCTGATCGTTGCATTTCATCGCTTCAATCGGATAAACGATTTTTGGTGAGTATGACCCCAAAGTTGTATAATGATTTTGACCAGTGGACTACATGTTGGCTTATTCAATCAACTTTTGCACTCAGAGGGATAAAAATAAGGAGCTGGAGGCAAAAAATAGGGAACTGGAACGTCGACTTGCTTTGGCAGAAGCTAAGTATCGATCCCTTTGCAAGCAGATGTCGGGGGAGCGTCAAGAAGGGGATGCAATGGCAGATGACAGAATATCCATGGATTCACGCAAAACCAATCATCCAGTGCATGAAGTTCCTCCAGTGGAAATTCTCGAGGGCAACCAACTTAAAACACCCTCTAATGAAAGTATGCAACACGATAACACAATTGGGTTCCCCGCTACGTCGGTCTCTAAATCCGTGAAACACAGCATTCAACCGTCACCTCCGTTGTCTCGACGTAATAGCTTTGACTCAAAATCTTTCGCTGGACTTGGATTTACGACCCAATCATCACCGACTCGCGATGCGAATGCTTTTGCGAGCACTCAAACTCAGAGCAATGAAGAAAGAATTATGACATTTCCCGCAACAAAATCAAGCCTACCACCTCAACCACCCGATTATAGACACAACGTCGCATGTGCGACTACTTCGACGACTCATTTTGACCCCCTTGGCACTCCCAAGTGTAAGTCGAATTCGATAGACGATGCAGTTCAAGCCCTAGCAAAC
Organism: Discostella stelligeroides; assembly: GCA_036939555.1. Classification (NCBI taxonomy): domain Eukaryota; phylum Bacillariophyta; class Thalassiosirophyceae; order Thalassiosirales; family Thalassiosiraceae; genus Discostella; species Discostella stelligeroides. Next base: position 9,011 of record JALLAX010000529.1, read on the forward strand.
AGGGGAACAACCCCTATGCCTGATTTTTCTGTGCAGATGAGTCAAACAGTATCAGACAGCCTTCTGCCTCTTTTTCATGACGATAGGAAATGCAAGTCTAATCATTTTGATCCGATGGGCACTCCAAGGAGCAATCCAAAAACTGTCGAGGAAGCAATGAATGCGATAAATGCCACAAAAAATAATGGTGTGTTCCAACTGCCAGATTTGAATATTGGTGATGTACCGGTTTCTGCAGTGATAGTACAGCCTCCCTATCAGCAACAACAACAACAACAAATCGAAGAAGAAGAAGATCCATTTGACGAAATTGTGCGACATGGTCGAGGGTAGTTTGGTTGCTGATAACAGTACCTAGAAAATGGATTATGCTTATATCTGACTCTTTACTCAGATCAGTGAACCTCATTCCATCCATGCATCTTTTTTGTTTTTTGCTTTCTCCCGTTTTTCTTGATCATCAATTGCCCTTTGAATCTCGGCTTCGCTTAGTCCCGCCATCCTCTCTCGCAGCAATGCATTTTCTTTAAGGAAATAAAGATAGAATGATATCGTTAAGGAATGTTACAGGGATCAAAACCAACAAGCTGCACTTAACTCTTGAAATCTCACCTTTGGTCCTGGACAATCCTTCTTTTATGTTTCCAATATTCTTTTGAAACTCCTCTGCCCCAAAGCCAGATCCCTCACGATCTTCATCCCATGAGCTACTTAACACAGAGTAGGTTATACCCTTTTCGTCAGTTTGTAATGAATTCGTTTCGAAATTCAGATCATCATTTTTTGAGTGAGTGAAGTAGAGAAACAAGCATAGCCCAATGATCATTATGTATCGACCAAGCCAACAACTCACCAACAATCCCATGGCCAAAAAGACAAACGAAGTCGTGGCCACAATCGCCGGCTGAAATTCCATATCCTTGTACGTTGCCAAATACCAAAACCCAATAAAGGAAGCAAAGCTACCAAATAGCGGTATGCCCACAAACGGTACCATGCGCTTTCCCATCCGTTGTGCGACTCGTTCCGGAATGGCCGCAGCGCCGGCATCCTCGGCCACTAAAGCGTCGGCGTCGCGCAATTCCCTGAGTTTGCGCAGTTCGGCATCTCGTTTTTCGGCCTCCCGCGATCGAAGTTGTTGTAACATTGTCGAGCCTGTGTTTTCTTCTCTGGTTAAGATGTTATTATTACTATTATTGGATGGTGTCGACGATGATGACGATGATGATGACGTGGATGGAAGTATGGAATTTTTTTCATCCATTGTCGCCATCGATGGCTTTGATTTTTGGGTGGTGGAAGCGGCCTTGTCGCCAAATCCTTTCCCCGCGGCCAAGCGGGAAGTGGTGGGATTGGTGGTCCATGGCAATGATACAACCGTTGATTGTTTGTGTAGTACAGTGCTACTGGGTGAAAAGTGAGATGTAGAGAAGGCACTGGTGGAAAAGATACCTTCGATGGCCATGATGACCGCGAATGATGTGGATGCTGACACCATGGTCGTCGGTTGTCGGGTGGTTTATTTGAATTGGACGAAGGACGACGTCGCCAGTCGTAAATTCACCAAAATCATCATGTTGTTGTAGCTTGAAGTTACACGAAGGCGAAGGACAGACACTGGATTTTGAAGACTGATGACGGGCCTTTTTGTGGCGTCACATCACAGG
>JALLAX010000530.1:0-11261 GCA_036939555.1 Discostella stelligeroides
CCAAAGATGATGCCAACAAGCTACGCTCTTTCCTTCGAGAATCTATCCGTCTTTGTTCCTGGTAAAAAGCCATCCTGTTGTTGCAGCCACCTATTTCGTCCATTCAAATATGTCGCACAGGAATATTTTGGCATGTCGGTACAAGATCGGGAACCATTGAATGCACTAAACAATATCACCGGAGTGCTCTCCAGTGGAGAATTGTGTCTTGTATTGGGAAGCAACGACGAGGCCAAATCTACATTGTTACGAGCATTATCTGGTCGTCTTAGTAAGCAAGATCAACCGTCGGGGACGATTGCATTGAATGGGATGCCAATGATCAAGTCGTACCAGGGATGGAGGCGAATATGTCCCTATGTCGGACCGAGCGATCAGGATCATGCGCCAGTGTTGACGGTACGGGAAACATTTGATTTTGCTCGGCGGTGCACCGCTGCTACTGACGAGGAAGAAGGCAACATCGAACGGGATGTACACAAACTGATGGTGGGATTGGGATTGGACCACGTGGCCGACACAGTTGTGGGGGATGAGAATCTAAGGGGTATTAGTGGTGGTCAGAAGCGTCGAGTGACGGTGGGGGAAATGTTACTGGATAAGAAATGCAAGTTCATTTGCATGGAGAATATTACCGATGGTCTATCCTCCAGTGACTCTGTCAAGTTGATTAGAGACTTGGCGAACGTGAGTGCTGCATAAGGATTGACCATCACCATGATCAACATCATTCACCCATGAACCAACTTTTAATATTACACAATCGTAGGCTTCCCATGAGGGAGGGTATTCGGCATTCATCTCGCTTCTCCAACCAAGTGATGAAATGGTGGAAATGTTCGATAAGCTACTTGTCCTAACCGGTGATGGCAACATGTCCTACTTCGGCCCGGTTGACCGATCGTTGCTGAGGGAAATCTTTCTTGATACCGATGCCTCCCCCGATGGCGATAAAGGAAGCATTGCCGATCTTGTCCTTGAGGCATCTCTCGATAAGACGGGCGAGGCAGAGGACATAATCAAACAGAGATATGATGCATCCAGTACATACCAGTCGCATACTACCACCATTGGTCAACTGAGGTCTCATGCCTCAAAGGATAAGGACGTCAAAGATCTTTTTCCGGAAGACGAATATCCCAACTCCTTCTTGCATCGTTTCAAGTTGATTTCCAAACGAAGGATGAAGCTCATTCAGAGAAATGCAGTCACATGGATGCGCATGTTCATTGCCATACTATTTTCCATCGTCATCGGTAGTCTGTTTGCTAATTCCCCAAACAACCTAGGAGGAGCGTTGGCCAAGGTAAGGGTAAAAAATTTATCTCACTTTACTCATGATGCCATTCCTATTTTAACTTGTTCGTGCTTATGTTGCGTTGACATTTCAAGAACGGATACATCTTCCTTCACTGCTTCATTGTTCTCATGCTTTCGGCCGCCGTGACGCTGCCATCGTGTTTCCGAGAACGATCTACTTTGTTTAAGCACAGGAGCGCCGAATTCTATGATTCCAAATCGTCTTACCTAGCGCTACTGTTAACCGATGCACCGCTCAGTATAGTGGAAGCATGCATTCTTGCTTTCGTTTCGTATTTTTGGGTTGGCCTGAGGGTGAGTCATTCGTATTTTTTTCTGGGGAACATCATCTTTTTTCATCCAACCAACCCGATTACGCCTACAGACTGGTGCGGGTCACTTTTTGTACTTCCTTGGAATGCTGATTGCACTTGAATTTACCGGCCAAGCGCTGGGTAGATTATTGTGTGCCTTGTGTCGAAAGCAAGTTACCGCCAACTCCATGTCGTCCGTTATCATACTAATATTTGGTACTGTCGGTGGATTCATGCCAAACTACACTACGATTCCTCCCATTTTGCGATGGCTTAGCTGGATTACTCCGTGCAGCTATGCATTCGAAGGATTGATGCTGAATGAGTTTGTGAATCTGGATTTTGAATTCAATGTCATGGGAACGAGCGGCGGCAAAGTAATACCCATAGATTTTGGAGGTGATGATTGGCTCAATGTTTACAGTCTACCAAGATCGAACTTTGCCGATATATTGTACATCAAATTGTTCGATATTATGATGGTATTCGTATTCGCGCTATTGTACGACACACTTGGTATGTATTTTTTTGTGATAGATCATTCAATTCCATTCGTTTGTTAGGTACTCAATCTTTTGGATAAATCGTGCAGGATTTTACTTCATCGAGATGACACGTGAGTGGTATCACCATCAAATCAGGCGCCCCCAGTCGATTGTAAAGTTTTCGTTCGATATTGGAAGCGCCTCATCTCAAGGCGATGCAGCGCATTCTATCAGCGAATCGCCATGGCCGTCGTCGTTGATTGGCAAGAACATTTGTTACGAAGTTCCATTAAAAGTGAAGACTACGGGGATAAACATACGCGAAATGATACGAAAAGTCACAGTAAAGGTAGCGGGTAAGAAAGTTATCGATGCTGCAGGTGAAGAACATATTGGATCTAGAAATAACATACGTCTGCTCGATAATGTGGATGTGCATTTTCGTCGAGGCCGCATGACATGTCTCATGGGTACCAGTGGTAAGTACGAGAGAGCAGGAAAAAAGTGTCCAATGGTGCTTTGACGCACTAACATCTTTTGAAATCTGCACAGGTGCCGGAAAAGTAAGTATTCCTGCACAATGTCTTTGATTAGTTGATACGTGTCGAGCAATTATTGACTGAATATTTCATTGCAGACAACTTTGCTTGATGTCCTTGCAGGTTATAAAACTGGCGGGACGATAAGCGGAGATATCCTTATTGATGGAAGGAGAAAGGATCCATCAATATGGAAGAAAATTTGCGGCTATGCTGAACAACAAGACATTCTTAATCCTTACCTCTCTGTTTTGGAGACGCTTCGATTTACTGCTACATGTAGGTTACCGAGAGGCCACAGCAGGGAAGAAGTAATTCAAAGAGTGCTGAGGCTCATGGACATTGAAGAATGGAGTGCACATATAATTGGACGTGAATTGGATGGAGAAGGACTGCCAAAGCATGTGAGGAAGAGAGTGACAATCGCTAATGAATTAGTTGCCCTTCCTCGGGTGAGTTTGCTTCTTCGTTTTTGTATTATCGGAACACTGGAAGTCGCCTTGCATCACATCATGTCCTTTGATAGATTTTGTTCCTTGACGAACCTACGACAGGCCTTGGAACGAATGCGGCAGCGCTTGTAATGAACGCTGTCCGTCATGCGACTGATGCCATGGGGTTGATAACAGTCGCAACTATTCACCAGCCGTCAAAACGTATCTTCGACGCATTCGATGATGTCCTATTACTGACCAAAGGAGGTAAAATGACATACATGGGTGGATCAGTAACTTTGCTTGATCACTTCAATAGTCTCGCACAGGTACCTGCGCCTGAGCATTGTAATCCGTCGGACTTCTGTTTATCGGTTCTTGATAAAACCACTCCAGATGATGCAAAGGCAGCGTTTGATAGGTCGGCGATAAAGGTAGCACTCGATAAGAGCATTGAGAATGAGGTGGAAAAGGGGAAATCCTCTACTCCTCCCACAATTGGAATCGAGCGGCCAGTGAATATGTTGGCAGAGATCTGGCTCCTAACGAAGCGACACACTATCGTACAGTGGCGAAATCCAAGTTACTGCTTGATGCGAATGATTTTATCCAGCATCTTATCATTTTTCCTTGGTATTCTATTCTTTGGTGACAAGTCACAACTTCAAGGTGCCATCTTTACAATTGGGGCTATTTTCTTTCTCGTTTTCGTGTTGGTCCTTCCAATGCAAGCAGCAGTTGTCCCTCTGATAGACGATCGTGCAGTAAGTTTCAATTTTATTCACCATATTACGAGTCTCTCATTTGATGTCCTGAATGTGCTTCATTGATGCCCAATCCTGCAGGTGCTGTACCGAGAGACAGTGAGCGGATGTTACTCTCGCATCTCATACGGCATTGGCCAGCTTCTTGCCGATCAGCCTTTCCACATAGTGAATACTGCTTTAATGTTTGCTTGTTTCTATTTCTTGGTTGGATTTGAAGTGCAGCGCGATGAGATATATTACTTTCTCCTTATTTTATACTTGAGTAATTGGGTCATCCAAAGTATGGGCCAGCTTTACGCGTTGGCAACTCCAAATGAAGAGAGTGCTAGCGGACTTGGAGGCTTGAGTGTGATGTTAAGTGTTATTTTAATGGGCTTCTTGATATCTTACCAAGCTATGCCTGATGGCTGGAAATGGGCGTAGTAAGTATTATTGTTTGACTCTTGGTTGTTGAATTCTTTACCTTCCATTGGTGAATATAACCGACGTGTTGCCTTTAATTCAACAATATTATTTAGCTGGGCCAACTTATTTCGGTACATTTTACAAGGGCTTGTGACCAACGAGCTGGCCGGAAACGATTATCATCTTGACGTAGGAGCAATTCTAGATGGAGTGAATGTCAGTCAGCTCATCGCATTTGATGGCGCTAATACAACCCAGTCACATGAACTGTCTAACATTCTAGGCTTGGTATCTGCTATTCCGGCTGAGTCCTTCACTAGCAGCCATTACCCTAGCAGATTATACCTTCGACCCTTTATTGAGTGCACAATTGCTAATGGTTGCTTTGCAGATGAGGAGAGAAGCTTGTCGTCAAGTTTCACCCGTTGTTACCTATTCAGCGGTATTCTCTCCAGGCCACCGTGTAGTAATGAGTTCAATGCAATCCTCGAGGCCGTGAATGTTACGGAAGTTGCAAGCTGTTTTGTTGACGATGAAGGGGTCTCGCTGCTGTTGGATCAACGCAACGTATTTCCGGGTCAAAGTCCCAATAATGTGCTTCCTGAAAACCTCAATAACCTTGCTTTGGTGCTCTGTTTGGCTGGTGTTCTACTTCCGGACGACGCTGTACAAAAAGTATTGGACATCATTCATGATTCATTGCGGATTGTTGGTGTTGTGCTGGAAGTTGTTGACAACGGCATCAATATTCCGGGTGAGTGAGACATTCATCATCACTTTGTTCCAAAACAAAACACTGCTAACACTTTGTTCTCGATAAAAACTACAACCCACTCTTGAATATGTAGGTGAATTAATCCTCTACTTCTTTGGATGGGCAAATTACGACGAAGGTTTGGGCTTTTATTCTCCATACAAGTGGTATTACTGTATGTTCTCGGTGGCAGTATTTTTGGTCGCAATCGAGATATTCAAACTCCTGGCACTTCGTTTCGTGGTCTGGACAAAACGATAATTAAATTCGTGAATTAGAAAATGGCGATTTTTTCAACCACATTTGTTATTAGTCTTTTCACGTCGTCCATTTCCGTTTTCTGTTGACAATATCTTGAACATTGTCAAAGTAGATAATCAAACGTAATGCAACATCGGCTCAAGGAATCAACCCAGATTATCCAATGGGGCACTACTTCCCTCGACTAACCGATATAGATCGTGTCTCTTCTGCATCATTGTTGGAATTGCCATCCGCATTTCCTCCACCTTATCNGACTAACCGATATAGATCGTGTCTCTTCTGCATCATTGTTGGAATTGCCATCCGCATTTCCTCCACCTTATCCATATCCAAATCAGCAATAACTACTGCAGGGGTTTCGTCACATGTTGCTATGATTTCTCCCCAAGGAGAGATTACTGACGAATGCCCCCACGCGGAATAATGTGGATACTTTTTGATTATTGGGTCTACATCATCATCATCATCATCATCTGGTATTGTAGAAGGTGATGGTGTTGGCATTCTAGCCGGACTTGCGGTCAATACATAGCATTGACCGTCCACTGCCCTTGCACGTTGCAACAACTCCCAGTGTGCTGGACCCGTGGTTAAATTGAAAGCACCGGGGTATATGAGTATCTTGCATTGATGAATTTGGGTTAGAAGGAGTGCATACTCTGGGAATCGAATGTCGTAGCTTTGTTGTATGATTTGTAAAGTTCCAAGGGAAGTCAAGTTAGAAAGGGGAGAACATTCATACTGTAGTGAGTCGATCTTGCGATCAGGTTGATGCACAGTACCCATGAAGCGACAATGACGTACCAAATGCCAATGCCAATTCTTCCCAACTCGCAACTACTACTACTACTGCTACCACTAGTTCTCTCATCCTCGTCACCTATTTTGTCCTCTTCCTCCACCACAACATCAAAGTACGTGGCCCCTAAATCTCCCGCAGTCAAAGTCTCACTCTCCTTAAATTGTATCCCCCCCGGGACATTGACATCGAATAAATGAACCTTGCGATGTTTAGCCACTACCTTTCCATGGGGATTGATGACCAGGCAGGTATTATAGTAGTAGTCGCGTTTATCATCCGTGTTTGTTCCGCCATTGGATTTGTTGCTTTTGTTTGTTGTGTGATGGACCATCACTTCGGGTATGGATCCTCCGACAATGTACATGTTGGTTGCCTTGGCCATTTCCATTAACATTGCTGATGATTTTCCCCAAACAAATTTGATATTATCATCANGCGTAGGGACTATTCCATATCTCTGGTAGAACGCAGAGTTGTGCTCCCGCAGACTGTGCCTTGCGAATGTATTGAATGGCAGTTTGTAGATTGTGATCTTTGTTGTATGTTACCGGCAATTGAAGCAAGGCCACTCGATTTTTGACTTGTGGGTGCTTATTAATGGTCTTGTTGTTGTTGCTGCAGTTGTTGTTGTTGTTGTTGGTGGTGGATGTAGAAGCGGTTGACATTTTTCTTGTTCTTGGGGTTGTAGTAGTTTCCGCGATTGGGGTCATCCTGCCGAAGTTAGCTGAAATAATAAAAAGCGACAACAACGATGGCGTTGACACTGACACGCTGCTGTTGCTGATGCTGCTCGTTGATCCGTGCCACCGCCCCGCCAAACTGCTGCTGCTGCACGACGAAACTAGATGTCGATGACAAAAGCTGCTGCTAATACTACTACTAATACTGCTGCTGCTGCTGCTGCTATTCCGGATGACAGATGCAGTTGCGACGATCCACACTGATGCTTGGGATTGCTGGCGTTTGAGTTTGATCATCATCGTGGTGTTAATAATTCTGCACGTGGAAGCAAGGTAAGTAGTACTTATGGTAGTATCACGTACGATACCATACGATGCAGCGCGTGTTTTCCGTTTTACTACGTTTTTCGGTCTCGTACGTACGGTAGAGATAGAACTCTCTATTCTCTACCTACAAATAATTGGTCCTTACGTGATATATCGTACGTAGGATTGATCGGATGATCATGATGCATGATGATGCTTCAAGATTCAAGACCTTGAATTAATTCATTGTTCGTTTCATTATTAAACGATGTTATTATTTTTCCATCACTCAGTTCGACCACGGGACTGCGACTTGCTCTCCATCCTATCTAATAATTAATAATACCTCTCTCGTCGTCCAGCATGCACGCGGAGAAGACAACAACATGGAAAATCACCAAGCGACGAAGCGACGAATTTCGACGAAGCGACGAATGTTGCAAATAACAATTCTTGATCAAAGCCTCAGCCTCAACTTTTCATCAGACGTTAGATAATAATAATATCTGCAACAACTTCTTCTTGAGCCACAAAATAATAATATCGTATTGTTTGTGCTGCCAGCTGCTATTATTATTTCGTCGCCGGTCGCCATGATGTCGTCGACTCCCCAGCATCGCCAGCAAATCAACTTGCCACANGACGTTAGATAATAATAATATCTGCAACAACTTCTTCTTGAGCCACAAAATAATAATATCGTATTGTTTGTGCTGCCAGCTGCTATTATTATTTCGTCGCCGGTCGCCATGATGTCGTCGACTCCCCAGCATCGCCAGCAAATCAACTTGCCACATCATCATCAACCTCAATCATCATCATCATCGCTAAGTGAAAGTGTGGATGTGAATAATAGTACAGAAGAGGCCGCTGAGGTCACCTCGAACCATCATGTTTGTGATCAGGCGGCGTCGGTCACTCTAGTACCCCAGGCACCGCACGACATGTTGTCGACAAGTCAAACTAGCATTAGCATCCTCCCAACATCAACATCATTGCTACTTCCTCAATCAAGTTTCGGTCTTGAAATTGTCGAACAAAATAATGAAAATGATGGACCATGTACTACTCCCGCTTCCTTCATGTTAGAGTCATCGCAATTATCACTACTTGAAGTTGACGGTGGTAATAACTCCATCTCTTCCGCTTCTTCTGCTGCTTCTACTTCTTCTTCTGCTTCGCTACCGACGGTGGCGGGTACATCATGCAACCAGATGCTCAGCGTTATCATCCATCATAATGAATCACTAGGCAATAGCCATCATGGGGACTTTGACGACGACAACAACATCAACAGCAACAACGGCGATAAAAATTACATAAAACAATTTACTTTAAGCAAAGATCATCGCGCCAACAATCATGTTCCAATGCAAGTCGAAACCGGCCACGAAGCATTACATGCTAGGGACAAAGATCAAGACGAGAATGCTGCGGATGCAGAAAATGCTTTGACACCGGATTATTCAGCGGAGAACAATGATGACTCTGATCCCGAGGACGATGTTATCGAAAATAATAATATTGCTCTTGGTACCATTCCACGAATATTGATTATTCACGATGCGTTCCTTTTAGAGGTACCAAATGACGACGATGGTGATGTGATCATTGCGACACACCTTGAACCAACTCGTTCCTGGTGGAAACAGGAGCATATTCAGCTAATTCTGACCGCTCTATTCCTCTTTGCTGTGTCAAATGCAATCGCGATCGGGGTCTTATATCATTCACAGGATGGGAAAAACAAGACTTCAATTGCCGCTACCGCACCTTCTCCATCCAGCACCACCTGGTCATCGTCGTCGACCTCGCATCGGCCATCGGTACCATTGAATTCACTCACCGCTCCAAATGCATGCGCTGATCAGATAATGGCAAATGCGCAGAAAATAATGATTGGACTTGAGAATCCTCGGCATCCTAGCGTAGCAGTGGATGGAAATAATTTGCTCATGGTTGTCGGGGATGGAGATACCACAACATCACAGATTGTAATATTCTACTCCTTGAATGGAACATGGTACGAGGTGTCGTCATTTCGAATGGAGAACGTCGGGAGCAGCAAAGCGTCGGTAGCACTCTCTGGGCAGACGGCATTTGTGGGATTCGGAGATGCCAACAAGTTTGATGGGACTGTGTTAGTCTTTCACCAAAGTAAGTTGGGAATTTGGGAGCAGGTAAATGATCCATTTATCCGCACTACTACGGCTAATGAAACACGATATGGGTTTGGATTACATCATGTTGATATTGATGGAGATTTAGCCTGTATTGTTGATTACAATGATTGTGTTGTGGGAGTTGTTATCGCTAGCTGTAATCACAATGTGAATGTTTTTCGCCGTATAGGCGAAAGATGGGAAGAGCGTGACGTGATTGCTGGAGAATATTGCAGAATAGCAGGCAACGTGTTGGTTGTTTTGAGTTTTGCATCATTCAGCTATGACACTCGGAATTTACATTTTTATCAGCTCAATAATACAGATGTGGACGCTTTCGTTCCTTACCAAGATCTAATCATTGTTTATGATGACGTCTTGTCAATGGAGTTGACGAAGAACTACTTCGTATACTGGGATCGTTTCCTGGAGGGGGCGGTCATCTACCACCGTCAAAATGACAGTGGACCATATTTCTTTGTTGAACAAATCTTTATAACTGCTCGATTGGAGAACCAAATAGCACTTCACAACAACATTCTGGTTGTGGGTGGGGATACCGAGGCACACATATTTTCAGAGGATAATGGCAACTGGGCAGAGGTCATAACACTGGATCAACGATATGGGAATTATGAGTTTTATCAAGTGTCTGGTCGGACTCTTCTAGCCACCAGCGAGATGAATGTCTATTCATTCAACATTGAAGAATGTTCTCAGGAGATGTCGACTCAATCATCTCCTTCATCACCAATTGTTCCGTCTTCATCACCTGCACCATCGTTGGAGCCACTTTCATCATCAAGCTCACCCATAACCCCAACTTTGTCGTTAGGATCTTCATCGACATCTTCTATACTTGCTTCATCTTTTTCTCCGACGACATGTGACAACATCGTATTATCAAATTCACAGAGGATAGAGACATTTCTTGAGAGTCCCCGATATTTAACAATGGATATAGATGGTATGACTATGGTCATGGTTGTGGAAGATGGTAACGGTTCAGATTATGTTATGTTTTACAAATTTGCAAATGATGGTGGATGGGAAATCGACGAAGATTTCGATTTGGGTGATTTGAGCAAAGACCTTGAGGTAGTAGCAGCCATATCTGGAAATGCAGCGTTTGTAGGATTTCAAGGTGCCTTCGATAACGCTGGTACCGTGATCGTTTTTCATCGTAATCAGGCTGGGAAATGGGAGAAGGTGACCGATCCATTTGATCTGTACAGTCCCGCACCATCCAAGGCTTTTGGGAACGGTGTTGCCATCGAAGGTAATTTAGCTATTGTGGCAACTGATAATGATGCAGACAACAAGATAATGGTTTTTCTTCGACAGAGCAAAAAATGGATACAATTTGACATCTTTAATGGATGGTGCCCCTGCTCCATTGCCGGTGATGTCATTGTATCGGTGAAAACCGATGACGTTCTCAAAGTGTTTGTGCAGCTTTACAAATACACAGCAGATAAGGGAATTCTTACTCCTTTTCAAGATTCATTCCCCGTTGGAAAAGTTAAACAAGTTGATTCCAGTCGTGACTATTTCATTTACTGGGATCTAGCTGCATCATGGGTTGATGATCCAACATCAGGTGAAAAGACGAGCAATACCTTCATGTTCCGTCGAGAGGATGGAAATCAAACTTTTGCTTTCGTTCAACAATTCAATATTTCCGGAGATAATGATGCATTATCAATTGACAACGACATTCTTGTCATATCTGGGCACGTTTTCTCGCTACAAAATGGCGATTGGGTAGAGTCCTTTATTTTGGATCGACAGTTTGATGAATACAAGCTTTCGGGCCGCCGTCTACTAGCGAGATCCGAAGAGGGGGTTGTTTCCTTCAGCATCGACAAATGCACACAAGAGATACCGACTCAATTTCCTTCGTTGTCGGTATCGCCATCTGATGCTCCATCGAAATCAGCCCCCACTACACAACCATCATCATCGATAGCTCCATCATTGTCGCTGTCTCCCACCGCCAACCCATCAAAATCGCTTGCTCCGACATTTACTTCCTCTCCAACTGATACAT
>JALLAX010000531.1:0-10982 GCA_036939555.1 Discostella stelligeroides
TTTGTTATCATCGATAACAAATCTCCCCGGACGAGCATTGGTCGCGGGAGACAATGCCTCGTCCAATGCAGGATGGTAATGGGATCGTGAGCCACAGACACAGTATCCTCCCGCGCAGGTAGGCACTGGCACTTCCGTTGCTGACGAGTCGGAAGCGGAGCAGTACGACACGGAAGAGCAATCGCTACTAATCTTGCATTTTGTCAGGCTTGGTGCCTCTCCACTACTACTTGCCACAAAGGATCCCTTTCCCAAGAAATCATTCAACAACCCAAAGATGGACATCTCCAACAATGTCGGTCGGACCAAGAAAACATCTGTTTCATCCTCACCATAATTCTTCACAATTTTTTCATCCTCATCCGCCTCGCCACCCACCAGCGATCCGTAATACTTTCCACTAGCGCGGACAAACGCCTGTCCATTCGACGATTCATAGATGCTAACGTAATAATTGGGTGGTGTCCCAAGTGGCACCCCCATACCCAAATCCACCCCTGTGCGCGATGCATCATTCGCACGTTCAACTTCCCCATAGTTTAGGAATGTGTCGCAATTCCCATCCTCAAAAAGACAATTGTAGAGATTCGTAAATGTTTCTGAAGTAGAATCGACCGCATTCGGGAGTAGCTGTAGCGCATATGCTGCCGCACTTTCATAGTCTACTCCATTGTCCGCATTTTGGTACGCTGCCGCCACGGCAGTTCGTGCGACTGACGTCGCCGCGCTTGCAATCGCCTTTTTATCAATTTTCACAAGATGATTCGAAGTGGAATCCAAATGAGAATGGTAGACCGTATCGGCAACAAAGGCGTCATCGTATCCAGAAAGGATGATTCCGCCAATGGACGAAGACGAAACTTTGACAAGCGACGAGAGCGGCGTGGGAGGCAAAGGCACCGTGCCATCACCCCCCTCTTGCTGCCCCACCGACGATGCCTGGACTGTGTAATCGTCTCCTCCATTGCTTGATAGCTCTACCATGACATTAGATAAGAACGCTGCCATGCCCGCACCACCATCTGTTGCCTCACCACCATGAACATACATGTTCTTGGCACCACCCAAATTTCCCACCTGATCGACTGCAATCATACCACGAATGCTTCCCAAATTCTGAAAGGTCAAATCGGCCCGTAGAGGGTGCAAGCATGCCCGGGTCGTAGCAGTCGTTGTCTCGTCGTTATCATTATCTTTCCCTCCTTTCTTCTTGTACACGCTCGGGACACCTTCCTCGCCATTCGTACAGCTAAACCCATCCACGACATCCTTGAGAAATCGTCGAGAACCCAAATATCCATAACTCTCTCCCTGAAAGAAAGCAAATGTAATCTTTCCATAGAGTGCATCCAATGTTTCATCTGGTACAGTGGATCCAAGGAGATGCGATGCCATTAATAGCGTCAATATGTTCGATGCTGCATTGGATGCACCAGGAGAACGATCATGGAACATGGAGGTGGAATCGATGGAGGTGGAAACGAGTATCATTGGTTTGGCGGCATTGTTGTTGTTGTTGTTGTTGTTGTTGTTGTTATTATACCCCAAGGCAATGGGTGTGCCCGCCACAGCCCATACACTATTCCCCCCAAGAGGGGCACACTGTGGACTCCATTTACCATTCGCATCTTTCCATCCTAGACATGTTTTGGAAGTGTAGATGGACGATCCACTCGCATCCACTTCGTCTGATCCTGGACCCATGTAGTAGTTGAATTCCGCAAGGATGGATGGATAGGCGTCTGTCTCAACTGTGGAAGAAGCCGAAGTAGCTTTGGAGAGTAGTGCCTCCGATTGTTCCCATGCCACAGTGCGCAAATAGTTGGCAGTATTGATATCGTAAACGTAGGCAGTGGGTAATCCGTACATGTCTGTATTGGTTAACCCAATACCTTCTTCTTCTCCATTGTTGCTGTCGTTGTTGTTGTTGGCAATCCAAGCGTAGGTGTTCCCCACCGTGAGTTGTTCCGAGGGGGTGCCCTGTCCCTGTGGCGAAGATGGCTCTGGAGAGGTGTAATACTGAAGACTGCTGCCATCATTTTCCTTCTCCATAGTATTTGAAGTATTATTCGAAGATTTCAGGACCAACACTCCCCGCAGTGCTCGTTCACTACTGCTACTGCCACTGCCACTGCCACTCCCTGCCTGTTGCTCATCCATGGAGATTGGACCATAATCATCACCCGCGATGTATTTCGACGCATAAGTTACTAATTTGGCAATGTTCGCAGAGGTATAGCTTTCTTCATCCATGACTGCTACATATGATGGCATAGTTAATTTTACATTGTCGTCGTCGTCATTGGAAGCATCGGTATTGCTGCTAACGCTGGTCCAATGCAACAATCGTCCATTCACCACGTGACGCCCGAAGGTCCCACATCCAACACGACCGGAACGGTGGTATAAGGTAACGCACGGAGCATGGGGCAATGACTCGAATTGGTCATTGTGGAATGGTTCTTTTAGGGTGGGGTTGTTGTTACTATTGCTGGCGGTCATGGTCTACTCTGGCATTCTTTATTTTGTACTAAAATGAAATCAGAAATCATATTATTCGTGCAAGATCAGATGATGCGTTGAATTTTTGGAACGGCGAGTACTATCGTATCTTATCGCGTCCTCGCCAATTTCCGTCTGCCCCCCCCCCCCCTGACCGCGGCTGACGTCACATCGAGATGCTGTGCGTGTTGCTTCTTTCGAATCTCGTTCTCTTTTTTTTCCCGCTCTCTCTCGCTCTCTTCTCTTCGACTCTATCTCTCGCTCCTTCTTCCGCCTCGCCACATCATTCGTCACTCGG
This sequence comes from Discostella stelligeroides, assembly GCA_036939555.1. Classification (NCBI taxonomy): domain Eukaryota; phylum Bacillariophyta; class Thalassiosirophyceae; order Thalassiosirales; family Thalassiosiraceae; genus Discostella; species Discostella stelligeroides. The sequence goes on from JALLAX010000531.1 coordinate 2,801, forward strand.
TCGACGACGAGACGGGCGGATCATTGGGTCACGGTGTGTACTTTAGCTTTATCAAATCTCTCTAGATAAAGATAAAGGGAATTAATCCCTTCGCTTTTTGCCAGTAAACAAGGGGAAAGATAGCGAGCTATCAGTGGGATAAGACTCTAGAGAACGGCCGAATTGATTGCAAAACATAGATATATACTGTACAGATGATGATGATCCATGAAACAAGTGACGGTGAATCTTCCTCCTCGTTCATCTCTTGCTGCATGCACATGCATGGCGAGCAAAAACAACAACGACGGCGGCGGCAATCTCTTGCATTGGCCGCCGCCGCCGCAACTGCTGCGGCGGCTGCTACGGTCGCACTCATTGCTTCGTTGCCCACGGGTGCGCGTGCCTTTTCATCACCCCCGCTTACTCCTTCTCCGCTAGTAACCAGCTATGCTACTACTACTACTTCACAACATTCACAAAGAATGTTGCTGCCGCGACGACAAAGACCATCGTTGCACACCATGGACATGGTCTCCTACTTACAGGCACCACCGCTATCATCAACACCACCTCCTCCATTTCCACCAAAAAAGAAGAAGAAGAAGAAGAAGCAGCAAAGGTCAACAATAGAGCCCAAGAAGTATGACTTTCTCGTATTGGACGAATTTGATTCAGATTCGTCAAGTCGAATCCACAATGATTGGTCAGTCAATGGTACTACGCATAATCTAGATTCTACGCTATCTTTGCGGCATGCGCCAGACATTGATTCGGAGATTCTCTTCGAGGGCACTATCTCAAAAAGTGTACATCATCCATCGGCATTGTTCACCGCTACAGCGACGGAAGATGCCGATTCTACGGGCGAACAATCAACACCCGCTCTTTACGCTGCTGCCACTACTACTACCACCACCACTATTGAATCAGATTCACAATATCTTGAGAGTATTCCCGTTCCAAACATCATGACCAGCACCACTACTCAACCATCATCCACAAACTCCAAACGAAGCAAATCCTCCACCATGCCAGGGTTTCTCAAGGATACGGAACTTGAGGAACACAACATCATTGCCAATCTCGGATTACGTCGACTACACTCCTCTTCCAACTCCCACCGAAGACTCACCACACGCAGAATGACACGATCCAAAATAATTTCCAAACTCCATCGTCGTCAGCAGCAGCAGGCCAATAATTCCGAATCGCTCTACAAAAAATCGGCATCCGTCCCCGACTCTCTCCGCGACTACGCTCACGAATTCCATTCCATACATCGCGTCACTCCCTCCCAAGAAAAAGAGCTCGGTACGAAAGCGCAAGAGGCGATGCGATTGCGGCGATTGCATTCCGANTCCGAATCGCTCTACAAAAAATCGGCATCCGTCCCCGACTCTCTCCGCGACTACGCTCACGAATTCCATTCCATACATCGCGTCACTCCCTCCCAAGAAAAAGAGCTCGGTACGAAAGCGCAAGAGGCGATGCGATTGCGGCGATTGCATTCCGACTTGCAATCCAAGTATGGACGGCATCCCACCGACGATGAATGGTGTGCTGCGGCCGGGAAGATTAATGTCGTGGCATTGAAAGAGGCCATGGAGGATGGATTGCAGGCCAAGAATCAGTTGGTGGCGAGCAATTTACGAATGGTACAACGGGTGGTGAATTTATATATTCGTAATGGGTTGGGGAGTGAATATAATGCGGGTGATTTGATGCAAGATGGGACCATGGTACGTCGTGGGGGTTGTATCATTATTTATATTCTAGATTTAGTATTTTTATTCATGGTCCAATCTCATTTAATTACTGTCAAACCAGGCACTCATCCGCGCTGCCGAAAAGTACGAACCGGATCGAGGATTTCGTTTCTCCACCTACGCCATGTATTGGATTCGCTCGGCCATCAAACGATCCCAAACGACTCAAAGTCGTATCGTTACCGTACCCCAACGCATTCACGAAACGCACAAACGCATTGCCAAGACGGAAGTTCAATTGCGCAAAGAGTTGGGACGGGAACCATCCAAAGCTGAATTGGCCAAGGCGTGCGAGATAACGACATTGCAACTGGACCGCTGCCGATCGGCCATGCGACAGGTGACGTATTCCCTCGATGCTGAGGTGCAGAATTCGCACAAACCCAATAGTGACTCCAAACGGAAGGATAGCATGTATGATATTGTCGAGGGCAAGGTGGTTGATGAGACGGAATACGAAAAGACGCAACGCTTGCTTATGAAAGAGCATTTGATTGACTCGTTGAAACGGTATCTGTTGCCACATGAAGTCGATTTACTCCTCTTGAGATACGGGCTCATGGATGAACGAGCATTGCCCAGGGGTATGTCGGGACCAATGACCATTGCCGAGGTGAGCGAACTTGTGGGACTGAAACCTGACAAAGTACGGCGAATCATCATCAATTGTCAAAAGCAGTTGAGGCCTTTGATGAAGGAGTGGGAAAATTTTGAGTATGAAGTGGCGTGATCGACTTCGTACCATTGGGAAGAGAGAGAGAGGGAAAGAGATGTAAGATCAACGTTATTTAATGTGACCATTCACTTCCCCCACCGTACTCCTGGACTCCGATTTGTACATATGGGTTTGAATTTGTTCAATAGACCCAAGCTTTAAATACATTAAGAGGGTTGGAATATCAGGTAGTATATGTATTGATAGTCACATCATCATTGATGACGAAAAGATGATACGCAATCACTTCACCGCGGAACTCCATTGACAAAACATTGTACTAGTAACTATTCAATCAACAAGACCCGCCGATAAACAAAACTGCACAATCTCGGGCAATTTGCGCAAGATCCTCATGTGATCTCCCCTCTTGGTAACCCTAACAATTGTCTTCCACTCTTGTTTCAAAGATTGGATCGTTCGTCTACCATCCTTCACCGTCAGCAGGAATAAACCCACATCAGAGACATTCGATCCATGAAATTCTAGATATATCTTGCCGAGTTTTGTCAATTTGTATGCCAGAGGATGATAACCGGATGGGAAGGGATTGCTCGATATTACTGCAGAAACTACCTTGGTGGTGCTTCCAGCGAGGAGCGAGGAAAGTGTGTGACGTTTTGTCGAGGAAAGTGCTGTGGTGGTGGTGTTGGCGGAAGCAGTAGATTCTGAAGATCTATTAATAGCCGCGTTGGCATTAGTAGTGGCATTGGAAGACATCCCGATGTCGTCGTTGACAGCATTATTAATACTCATCATGAATGAGAACTTCTTTTACTTCAGCTTCAGATCACTTTGATTGTGAGTGAGTTTGATTGAGAGAGGAGAGAAGGCCGAAGAAGTTGCATCCTCCTAGGGCTTGGAGAAATATTGAAAACCTCCATCTGTCGATCCTAATCCAGATCATTATGCAATGTTCCTACGAATGACACAACGTCTTTCACAACAACATTCATGAATCATGATCACGATTCACGATCGATGTTGATTTTTGAGTTTGTTGATGTTGATGAGAAAAAGTGGCGTTAAGTAATTATTTTCCCTCCGCATGTGACGTCACGAGGGATTCCAGATGACGCACGTTCAGATTCGACAGACAGACAGCTGCCCAATATTTTGAATTTTTAATTTTCACTGGAATATCAACGTTGGAACTCTTTTCACACGATGTATTGGAACTCCGTTGCTACATTAGGCCCCTGCGCTCACTGCGCGCCTTGGCTATTTTCTATCACATCGAGCGATCTAGCTTAAAGTCTGTCTCTCAATCACATGGCACATCATCTTGGGGTTGTGAGACAGCATCCCCTCTTCTCTCTCCATCAAAGTTCACCCCAACAACCCCCCATCATCCATCAAAACGATTGCCGTCGTGTCGTGTCGGTGTGTGTGTGTGTGCGTCGCGCGTTAGATAGTAGCCGGATAGAGAAGATTGCGCCATCCTTCTCGCTCTCTATCTCGTCTATTCGTGTGTACCGGCTAAATAGTGCATCGGCTCGAAGTATCAAAGGATTATTTAGTTGATTTGTTTCTCCGGACTGAGAGAGTTTCAATTTGTACGCACGTGTGTCCCAATTAAATCTTTTTCATAAAAAGGTGAGAGATTCCATCAAAATCTATCAAAATCTTCTTGCTTGTAGTTCCCATCAACAACCAACATCCAACATCCACCACCCGTCGTCCATCCATCACACGTAGATACAACATCTACGGAGGCATCCATCATCATTGTTGTTGACATCATCATACACATCCCATCAACATCAACATCAAAAGGATTTCTCCCCAAATCAATACCCATTATTTTAAAAAGAAATAACATCAACATATCTCGCGGGAAGGGGGGGGGGACCCATCACCATAATTACCGGTTGATGTCTGGGGCGTTTACGACAGGCTGATTTTCAATTTAGACACAATTTAATGATGATGAAGAGACAACGACGACGACGTTCCGCTCTCCATCTCATGTTTGGGGCAACCATTGCCTGCCTTGGAATTGCCGTTGCGGTTGTTGTTGTTGTTGTTGCTGCGGCTAGTAGTCCAAGGGATGGCAGTAGTAGTATTGGAAGAGGACGACCGATATCCAGATCGTCATCAATGACTTCTTCTTCCTCTGCNTGCTGCGGCTAGTAGTCCAAGGGATGGCAGTAGTAGTATTGGAAGAGGACGACCGATATCCAGATCGTCATCAATGACTTCTTCTTCCTCTGCGCGTGGAAGACGACCGCCGACAACAACATCTTCTACTTCTTCCAGTGGCACATCATCATCATCATTCTCACGACAGCGGTTGAGCGCGGAGGAAATCCTAGACCTCGACAACGATGTAGCATATTTATTGGACAATGATGAAGATGGTGTCAATGACAGTGACATCCTGTTGGACGGAACGGGTACTAGTAGTACTAGTACTAGTCGATTACTAGATGAGTTTGATGATTACTCGGCAGAGGAGATGATGGATGAATTATTTGATCCAATGGAAGATGATTTCGACGAAGATGACGACGACGATGATGGGTTGATGGGTGGAGTAACATCAGGAGGAGGGATAAACGCTGTAGATTATCAACCGCAGCAGCAGCAACAGCAACAGGATGAATATGGCCAAGGCAGCGAAAAGGGAGCGCTGTATGATGCTTACAATTTGTTGCACAGCTTGGCACAGGTACGATATCTCTATCGTTTGTCGACAAAGATTTACTAGTGCTATCACAGATTTGGATGAAACACAATTCGCTAACCCTCTCTCTTACCAATCATTTTATTCATTCACTCATCATCTTTTAGGATTTTCAAAAACCATTCGACGCCCCCGCTGTCGTGGTGGTGGGACATCAGTCCTCTGGAAAATCTGCCCTCATCGAAGCCCTGATGGGATTTCAATTCAATCAAGTCGGTGGTGGGACCAAGACGCGCCGTCCCATCGCGCTACGGATGCAGTACAATCCTCGATGTGGCCATCCTCGTTGTTTCCTCCAGGGGGATGATGGCGTCGAACGTCCAAAAAGTCTGACCGAGATTCAGGAGTACATTGAGGCCGAAAATCGGCGGCTGGAGAAAGACCCCGTGAGGAGTTTCGATCCTAGGGAAATCAATGTTCGGATGGAATACAAGTATTGTCCCAACATGATATTGATTGACACACCTGGACTGATCTCCGCCCCGCGCGTGCGGAAGGAAGGAGCGGCAGGTCCCGCGGCCGCTCAGCAACGTGCTCTGCTTGCCGCTGCTCGGGAGGCCGAACGTCTCGTGGTCTCAAAAATGCGTTGTCCTGATTACATTATCCTATGTGTCGAGGATACAATGGATTGGAAGCATGGCGTGACTAGGGAGGTGGTACAAAAGGCCGATCCGGACCTTAGCCGCACGGTGATTGTGAATACTAAACTGGATACGAAGCTTCCGCAGTTCGGCACACCTAATGATGTTGCCGAGTTTATTGCCGCGAGCATTGTCGACAGACTGTCACCTCATAAGTTGGGTGGGCCATTTTATACCTCTGTCCCCAGTGGACGAGTTCGACGAGAGGCACCGACGGATAGGAAGAATAACAATAATGACGACTTTCTGTTTGATGACGATGATGAGTTCGTCGCCGCATGTGCCGAGAAAGAAGACGCTGACAGAGAGGTGGTCTGGAACCGCATAAAAAGGTCGGGTGGCGGTGGTGGTGGGAAGTCATCAGATGGTAGCAGCAACAGAAATCCAAAGGCCATGCTGCCCAAGGTAGGGATTAGCCGTTTGCGTGGATTTCTAGAACGTAGGGTTGACGAGTGCTACCGTCGTAATGTCGCCAAGATTGTGCCACTGCTGAAGGCGGAGTATATTGCGGCAGAACGGCGGCTCAAGGCATGCGAGCGGGAGCTGGAGGCCATTTCGTTGGAAAGGCTCAAGGATGGGGCGGATTCCTTTTGCGACGATTTTTGTAAGGCGCTAAAAGATTCGATCCAAGGTAGCATTATTGCACCGGCTAGTTCGTATGGAGAAACATTGGAGCAAGAGAATTTAGCTGCTGGGTCTTTCGCGAGTAAGTATTTTCCTTTCTGCGCTGTTGGTTTGATTGAGCCATTAATCGAATCGATGGCACACATGGTCTAACCTTATTCATAATATCTTAGCCGTTCAAGGCTGTCCAATGTCAGTGTCAGATCGAACTTGGGAGCAACTCCTTCAATCGGAGGTTGGCAATGTTCAACATAAACTTTATGGTGGCTCTCAATATCACCGCGTCTTGCGAGAGTTCAACCTAGCTACACGCTGTCTCCGACTACCAACAATCACCGAAGATGAGATTGCCAATGCCGCCGGTATTGGCGAAACGCACGACGGTGTCAATTTCCTTCGGGCAGCGTGCGTCATTGCCCTGGAGAAAGCGCAAATTTCATTCGATCCGCTCTTAGACTCTTTGCGGTTGCGTATTTCGCACATTATGGGACGATTATGTCCGGTGAGCGAGTATATGGTACGACAAAAGGCGGAGAGAAAGTCAGCGGCATTTCAACACATGCGCGACGGCAGGCCAAATGACGGGAGAAGTACATTTAGCACGGATATTACTCATAACCCACAATTCCGGCAGTTGGTTCGTTCGTTGTTCGATGAGTTTGTTCAAAAATGTTCCGACAATGTGAGTAGTTCGTTTGCTTCGTACTAATAGGTTGAGGAATTTCTTACACCGCAATGTCATTACTCATCTGTTCAACTGAAACTTTTAGACAATTCTCCGCTGCCGGGATGACTTGACTTCAATGACACGATTTGTCACTTGGGATTTACAAGAGCGAGGCGGAGGAGCACTCCGTCGGGCACTTCCTGACCAGCAAGATATTGTCTCCGTTTACCAGGTGGCTGTCGAAGCCTCGAAGAAGAGTCAACCAAAACAGGTTGAAGATAGTAAGGGGAGGAAAAGTGGGGTAGTTTCGACTCGGGATGAGAGCTCGTCGGCATTGTCTCCGATTGAAGATATTGAGGATAACAGGGAAAGGGACTACGCCAATTTAGTCCAACTTATGGAGGAGGCTTTATGCACACGCGATTCTAACAGAACAAATCTCGTTGTTGGGGGACTGGTTCAACATATAGTACAGCAATGGAGAGAAGCATTTTGCAAAAGCGCAATCACCAAATTCAATTGCTATTTCATGCTGCCCTTCGTGGATGACTTTCATAGATATCTACGAGGAGAGCTGCATAAGGTATCTGAGGGGGAGGGAAATGAGTTGTCAGAAATATTTGATCTGGTCGCAGCCCGCAAGGTGCTTCAACAGCAAGTAGACGACCTTCGGAACGAATGTGCAGCAAACAGAAAGCTGCAGGAAAAATTTCACATGGTTGCTAAAATGATGCAAAGAGAGCAGGAGAGATCAATACAAAAGGAAGGTTTTGCTGCGAAATAGAATCAAAACCAATACCGGTTCGTTTGTCACCCGTGGAGAAATCAATACCGTTATGGGTTAACTGGGTTACTGGCTCACAATGAGTCAAGCAAAAGGGGAATTGGAAATTGTATTTACTGCTATCAATTGGAGCGATCTTCCACTGCGAGCATCCATAAAATGAAGAATTAATTCGTGGAGCCACTATCAGGGACAGAAACAACAACTCAGGAGTTACGCTCCGACGGTTTCATGTACCATTTAGCGCTCAAATTGACACAGAGTTCATAATATTTGATGTTTCATAAAACTAGAACAGTTCGTTTGTTCAGTGCTTG
>JALLAX010000532.1:0-12034 GCA_036939555.1 Discostella stelligeroides
TTCGAATGATGATACCCCATTCAAATTCGATGAGTTTGATGAGCTACGAAAGAAGATACGCTTGAGATACGATGCCCTTGTCGCGTTTCGGCAAGAACAAGGAATTTTACCAATTCGATCATTTTCGGAGTATTTGAAGACTGTGCCCGACTTGACCAATATGGGCTCAAATGAGTCATCCCACGACTTTCTTTGCAGATCATTTCCGACAGCACCATTATTGCACAATGTTACTTCAACCTGTGAAAATGACGGCTCGTCAATGGAGTTGCAGTCAAATTTGGAGCCAAAGAAGTGTGAAGATCAGTCAATAACACGAAAAAGAAAGGAACGAAGTGAGGCCAGTAAAGATGACCTGCCCCTCTTGGGAGGACGTGAATCTCAGGAATTCTCTATTGCTCAAATAAAACAGGAACGAGATTCGTTCTAGTTTGACATAGAATAATTTGTTGCATGCATTTCAAAACTATTAGACCGCATTGTCGTATGCTTTATGAGCTGCAACATACAATTGCTTAATTTACGCAATAATGGTGGCTAGGGAATACATTAACATAGAATGTTCTGGACACCTCAAATATGACCATCAACTAGTACAAATTAACCCATCCAACCAGGCTTGCGGAAGTTCATACCAGGATACTTGGCAGCCGCTCCGAGCTCTGCCTCAATACGAAGGAGCTGATTGTACTTCGAGGTACGCTCACCACGGCAGGGAGCACCGGTCTTGATCTCACCCGTACTAAGGCCAACAGCAAGATCAGCAATGTAGCAGTCCTCTGTCTCGCCACTCCTGTGGCTTGTCATCACTCCCCATCCGTTCTGCTTCGAAAGCTTTACAGCGTCGATGGACTCAGAGATGGATCCAATCTGGTTCACTTTGAGAAGAAGGCAGTTGGCCGAGCCCAACTTGATCGCCTCTTGAATTTTGATGGGATTGGTGACTGTAAGATCATCACCAACAATTTGAACATCTTTGCCCACTTCTTTGCAGAACTTAGTCCAGTTATCCCAGTCATCCTGGTCGAAAGGATCTTCGATTGTGACAATGGGGTACTTGGCAATCATTTCCTTGTAGAAGGCAATCAACTCATCACCACTAAGCAAGAGGGAAGCATCCTTATCAGCTCCTTTTGTCTTAAAGTCAAGATCATACTGGTTCTTTCCCTTCACCTTGAACTCAGACGAGGCGACATCAAGACCCACACTTACTTTATCAAGGTAGCCTGCAGCCTCCGTTGCCTCCATAATCATTTGCAATCCAGATTCAACGTCGCAAGGAGGAGCAAATCCACCCTCATCGCCAATTAGAGTAGCATCACCTCCAAACTTGGCTTTGATAACCTTCTTAAGATTGTGGAAAACTTCACATCCAATCTGCATAGACTCACTGAATGTCTCGGCACCGGTGGGAATGACGAAGAATTCTTGGAATGCAAGCTTGTTTCCGGCATGCTCACCGCCATTGATGACATTGAAGCAGGGAACGGGAAGAACATCAGGGGTAGGATTTCCCGCAAGCTCTGCGTAGTGTTTCCAGAGTGGAATGCCCCTCGCCGCAGCTCCTGCTTTGCTGGCAGCAAGCGATACTTGCGTTCGCAGGAGAAATAGAATTATAGTGAGTTGTAGCATGATCATACATGTCTTCTCTATACACCAGTAAATGAGAAGAAAATAACCGAGGAACTTACCACCAAGAATGGCGTTTGCGCCGAGATTGCCCTTGTTAGGAGTGCCATCGGCCTTCAACATCGCATTGTCAACCGCCCGTTGATCAGCAGCATCCAAGCCCTTGACGACATCAGCAAGAATCGTGTTAACGTTGCTTACGGCCTTAACGACACCCTTTCCCATGTAACGAGACCCACCATCACGAAGTTCTACTGCCTCGTAGATACCAGTGGATGCACCAGACGGAACACTCGCAGTGAATGTTCCCTGAGCAGTGGTGATGTCGACTTCTACAGTGGGGTTGCCACGAGAGTCGATAATTTCTCTGCCCTTGACACCAGTGATGGCTGACATCGACCTCTTGGATACCATGCCAGGGGAACGGCGAAGTGCGGCAGCTGCAGCNCGTCGAAGATTTGAGATTTGGTGGATTCTCCGTGAGGGAGATGTGGTTCCGAAAGTTCACAGATTAGGTATTATTGTCTCGTCATCCTTCCGCCGAACGGGCGGAACTCATATGGTAGTGTTGGAGGGAGACTCCAAGTACGTACTACTCTCTCTGAGGCATTGTATGCAGGCATCGTGTGTAATTTTTTTAAGTGGAGCAATCTGAAAAGGACATCGTGGACCATGACTAGATAAGATACTTCTCATCTCTATGTTCTCCTACCTATGAGTGGGCGGGTGGAGAGGAGGATACTTCTTACGATGCTAGAGATCTCTCTCAAAGCATGAGCTAGTGCATGCAAGGAATGATGCATTTCCCCTATCTCTCTTGGTTAGATGAAACAATGACAAAAGGTTACTTTAGATCTGCCGTGTTCACATGATTAGACATACACGATCTTCATTGTATTTGTAGCACCACTCTTGGCAACAGTTCCAAATACAATGACAACAGGCTCTCCTGGGGAGGCCTTTCCAGAAGCTTTCAATTCCTCAATTACAATGTTCACCATGGAATCCTCACAGTCCATACTCTCAACAGTGTGAGCCGAACATCCTTTCAATGTACCATAACATTGGTTGGCAACTTGTTCTGAGGTCGTAATAACCTTGATTGGCATTCCTGGGCGAAACTTGGCAACTTGACGAGCGGTGTTTCCGGACTCGGACATGACGATAATGGCTTTGGCATTGACATCAATGGCAGTCTTCACCGCGGAAGAAGCGATAGATTCCGACGTGCTTAGGTGGCCATACCTCCTGAGTGTGCTGTTGCGAACAGCTTGGTATAAAGAGTCGTGGTTCACTGCCGACTCAGCCTCGACGCACGTCCTTGCCATAATGGATACAGCGGCAACGGGATGCTCTCCGTTGGCAGTCTCGCCGGAAAGCATGACGCAGTCGGTACCATCAAGGACGGCGTTAGCAACATCCGAACACTCGGCACGGGTAGGACGAGGGTTAACAATCATGGACTCTAACATCTGCGTAGCCGTAATAACGGGTTTTCCGGCAATGTTAGCCTCACGGATCATATACTTCTGGGCGAGGAAGACCTTCTCGGGAGGGATCTCCATACCCAAATCACCACGAGCAACCATGATGCCATCCGTGGCGGCAAGAATTTCGGCATAGTTCTCCATACCTTCCTGATTTTCGATTTTGCAGTAGATTTTGATCTTTCCATCCATCTCTCCGAGGATCTGACGAATTTGGTGAACATCCGAGGCTTTGCGAACGAAGGAAGCAGCAATGTAATCGACTTTGTTTTTGATACCCCAGTTGACAATGTCGTCAATATCTTTCTCGGTAAGAGTGGGCAAGTCAACAATAACTCCGGGTAGGTTCTGTTGAATGTTGAAGAAAGTGATATAAACAAGTGAGTATTAATCCGGATGAAATAATAAACTGAAACACTAATTCAAAACATGACGCACCATGTTCTTTCGCTCGCCAATAGAGCAATCATTCTCAATGCGGCAAACCACCTCTCCCTCCGAGGGATGACAACTAAGCACGGTCAAGACGAGACTGCCATCAGCCACAAGGATAGGCTGACCAGTCTTCACGGATGTAGCGAGACTGGTATACGAGCACGCGAGTTTCTTGTTGGTGCCTTTGAAATTGTAATCTGAAGTAAGGACAATATTCTCGCCCTTTTTCAGGTCAATTTTCTTGGCGCCATCGGCAAAGAAGCCAGTGCGGATTTCAGGTCCTTTGGTGTCGAGAAGAACACCTATTGCATGTAGTGGTTAATATTGAAAAGTTATTCGTGTAAGGTATTGACGATGGTGTGAAAATTGGCAACTCTCAAGAAATCAATGTGTATTATCTACCTAGTATTCCTACTTACCAATGTGCCTATTCTTATTCTTCGCCGCCTGTCTCAAACGGTCCAAGCAAGCCTTGTGCCCCTCATGCTCACCATGAGAGAAGTTGAACCGAGCAACATTCATACCAGCCTCGATGAGCCCTTCGAGGGTGGGCACATCCCAACAGGCAGGCCCAAGTGTACAAATGATTTTCGTCTTGCGGGTGGACACATCAGAGGGGGCTTTGATGGACGCGAGGGTAATGTTGGACCCGCGCAATTCGGGTCCGCTGGCAGAGGTTTGGGATTGCATGGTTATTGCGGTGCAGTGGATGGAAAGGGGGTAGTGGTAGACGTCCGTTCTTACAACGTTCAAAGTGTGTTTTGAATAATATTATGCTGTTCGTTCTGCTCTGGATTTGGTTCCGGTTCCGGCAAAGATTTTTCACGGCGAGAGTGTTGATTGTGTTGATGGACGATTGGTTTGTGTTGCGCACGTGGATACTTATACGAATTCCTAAGTAGATCGTGACGCACCAGCCAAAAATGACGATCCGGAAAGATCCTTTTCGTCGTCGAATCTTTGGTGGAGACGGCGCGACCAGAGAGGGTTCGTCACGATCATGAGAAAATAATAGATATCTCGTGAAGATCGCTTCGTCTGATCTCCTATCTCGATCAACCCCGCCCATCACAATTTAAATATTATCATATTATATCAAGACTAATAAATCATTACAACACATCAACCATGATCTCGAATACAGGCGACATTCCCCTTTTGTCTGGTAGCACCATTACCTTAGACACTATCAAGAGTAAGGGGGTGAGGGGCAATCGTCGAACCAAGATCTTTTGCACCCTCGGACCGGCGTGTTGGNTAATAAATCATTACAACACATCAACCATGATCTCGAATACAGGCGACATTCCCCTTTTGTCTGGTAGCACCATCACCTTAGACACCATCAAGAGTAAGGGGGTGAGGGGCAATCGTCGAACCAAGATCTTTTGCACCCTCGGACCGGCGTGTTGGGAGATTTCACAGCTTGAGCAGTTGATTGAGGCGGGTATGAACGTTGCGCGATTCAACTTTTCACACGGTGATCATGCAGGGCACAAAGCTTGTTTGGATCGGTTGAGACAGGCAGCCAAGAACATGAACCAGAATGTTGGTACGTTGCAAACTACATGTTACTGTTTTTGTACAGATGAATTCAGATCCTCACCGATCTATTTTTCATCTTGATCTCTGAATCCAATAATAGCTGTTCTCCTTGACACCAAGGGACCAGAGATTCGTACCGGATTCTTTGCTGATGGTGTTGACAAAATTGAACTCGTCAAGGGTGAAACACTCATTCTTACCTCTGACTACGAGTTCAAGGGCAACAACAAGAAGCTTGCTTGCTCTTACAGCAAACTCGCATCCAGTGTACAACGCGGTCAATCCATTCTGATTGCGGACGGGTCACTCGTGCTCACTGTCGTCTCAACAGATTTAGCTGCTGGGGAAGTTGTCACGAGGATTGAAAATAATGCCAAGATCGGTGAACGTAAGAACATGAACCTTCCAGGGGTCGTTGTCGATCTGCCTACATTGACCGAGAAGGATGTTGATGACATCGTCAATTGGGGTATCAAAAATGATATTGATCTCATTGCGGCATCATTCGTTCGCAAGGCCTCGGATGTTCAATACATTCGTAAAATTCTTGCTGAGAATGGCGGCTCAGGTATTCAGGTGATCTGCAAGATAGAGAACCAAGAGGGACTTGAGAACTACGTTGATATCCTGCAAGTGACGGACGGAATCATGGTTGCTCGTGGTGATTTGGGCATGGAGATCCCTCCCGAGAAGGTCTTCCTCGCCCAGAAGTACATGATTCGCGAGGCGAATATCGCTGGAAAGCCAGTTGTCACTGCTACGCAAATGTTGGAGTCCATGATCAATAACCCTCGTCCTACCCGTGCCGAGTGTTCGGACGTTGCCAATGCGTGCTTTGATGGTACTGATGCAGTCATGCTTTCCGGCGAGACTGCCAATGGTGCATACTTCCGACAAGCAGTGGAGATCATGGCGGGCACCTGCAGCGAAGCTGAGAGCTCGATTAATTTCAATGAATTGCACCAGTCTGTTTGTAATTCGGTAAAGAAGAGATATCAGCTCTCTTCATCAGAGTCCTTAGCATCGTCAGCTGTCAAGACGGCTGTGGACATTGGTGCAAAATGCATTGTCGTCTACTCCGAGACGGGTGCCACTGCTCGCCACGTTGCCAAGTTTCGACCCAGCATGCCAGTGGCTGTACTCACCCCAAGTGCTCGAGTCGCACGTCAATGTTTTGGAATTTTGAAGGGTTGTTACGCCTACGTGGTGGATTCTCTTGAAGATACTCAAAAGCTGAATGAAGAGGTTATGAGAGAGTGCCGCTTGGCTGGCATTGCACAGTTCGGAGATCCAGTAGTGATTGTGTCGGGTACAACATTCGGGTCAGGTGCGACTAATCAAATCCAGGTGTTGCACTTGGAAAATGATCCTACTGCGTCTTACGTCCACACCCACTTGGATAACAACAACGCTGAGTTCAATGGATGCATCATTAGCTAAGGCAGGATGGATTGGTGAATCGTGTCGAGGTTACTTCTGTGTCTCGCAAGTACTAAATTGATGTTTTTCATTCAGAATGATGATGTATGAAATTAGAATAGATGCTCTAAAATTTGTTTATGCCAACCTCCCAGGGTACCATAGTACTTCCAGCAGGTCCATGCACTCTATTTGCTCTCGTACTCTTCAAGACAGGCGAGAGGCGATACTATTCTTGGCGGGAGAGGTAGAAATCTACGTACAATGAGGAACAGGAAGGCACACACATTTAATTACACGCGTAAAATAGGTAATAGACGCTACTAGACGCTACCAGGACAGACTTTCTCGCTGAATCGCTAGTCCTACATCATCTCCTGTTCCATCCATCCACCCATTCGAGCATAATATTATTAGTTTACATCACCATCCCATCACAAATCACAACAGAACAAGTTGTTCGTTTAAACGATAAACGATGCTCTTGACAGAGACAGATCGACGACACCAACAATTATTAGACACCATCGCGGCGGTGATACCCGCAAAAGAGAGACATGAATAAGAGAGATAGAAGAAATCACACACATTTAATAATGCTGGCCGCATCATTCTTGTCGGGGGCGCTAGCAAGACAGCGTCGAAATGTTGTAAAGACGATAACAGCATCGAGAAGCCACGCTACCTTGCATTTGCATCGACATTGTACCGCGTTTCAAGGCAGCTTTTTAGATGGTGTGAAATCATATACATCGACATATCAGGGAGTATCCATGTCATCATTTGATGGTGATGAGAGTTTTTCTCTTCCCTATTCGACAACATCGTCCAATTCGGCAGCTGCACCAGACAGAGGTAGTCTTTCATCGATTTCTTCCTTGCCTTTTCGGGCTCCGCGCACTTCATTCGATGATTCGATGCCAGTATCATTAACGTCGGATGGGAGCGTAATAGACGGCGCATTAGAATGGTCAAAGTTGGGACTGCTTACTGAATTGGTTGATGCTGTAGTCGGACAGGTTGCCGATCGAGAAGGGCTCGGCTTGATTGATGGCCCGACACCAGTGCAGAAGATGGTTATTCCTGAAATTTTATCAGGGTGCAAAGATCGGATGGCATTTGCAGAAAATGTAAAGAGCTCGGGTGATACCATCTCGTCTTCCACCTCTGCACAAGCTGATGCGATTCCTCCCGTGCGCTCGATTGCGTTTGCGGCAGCCACAGGATCAGGCAAGACCTTGGCGTATCTTCTTCCGATCATTCAATCACTCCGTGCACAGGAGCTCATGGCAATTGGTGCGTTGGAGAATAAGGCGCTGGTAGTGGAAAAACTTGCCACTCTACGTCGTCCCCGCCGACCTCGTGCACTCATCTTAGCCCCAACGAGAGAACTCGCTCGTCAAATACTATCTGTTCTTAAATCAGTTGGTCACATTTGCAAAATATCGTGTGATATCCTCGTGGGTGGAGATGACTATGGGACGCAGCGAAAGAAAGTCGCTGATCGCCCTATAGATATCCTCGTGGCTACTCCTGGTCGGCTGGTGAAGCATCGCGATGCGGGAGATATCTTCCTCGGAAGTGTTCGACACGTGGTCGTGGATGAGATGGATACAATGCTTGAGCAAGGATTTCAGAATGATCTTGGGAAATTACTTCATCCCATGCTTTATAAGAAAAAGGTGATAGAGATTGAAGAATACAAAAATGGCAAGTTGAAGTTGGTCGAGGGATCGCCGCAAGTTATTCTGACAACGGCAACCTTAACTCCTGCGATACGACGATCATTGGATAAACCTGAGTTGCCATTTGAGCCCAAGAAAATGTATGGTAAACAAAGTGTGCAGGATGGTGATGACAACACTCCAAATTTAGTTAATATTGCATTGCCGAGAGACATTCGTGTTTTGACTGCACCTGGACTCCATCGCGTTGTTCCACGTCTTAAGCAAGTATTTGTCAATGTAGGCAGCGTTGACAAGCTTAGTTTACTTGTAGATGTCGTGGCGGGAGGGGAAAGACAAAAGCGAGAGAAGCAAAAGAGTGGCGGACCACTCCCGTTGACGCTTGTGTTTTGTAATACCGTGGCAAGTTGTCGTGCTGCGGAACATGCCTTGGCAGAGTCTGGTGTGCTTTCACTTTGTTACCATGGGGAATTGAATTCGGCAGATAGAGAAGAAAATCTGCAGAGATTTCGCAAAGTTGGAGAAGACGGCGATAGTGATGGAGCATCTGTATTAGTCTGTACAGACATTGCCTCAAGGGGGCTGGACGTCCCAGAGGTAGATCACGTGGTCATGTTCGATTTCCCATTGAATCCGATTGACTATCTTCATCGAGCGGGACGCACAGCCCGAGGGTTAGGCAGTCGCAGCTCCAAGAACATATCCGGAATAAAACGAGGAGAAGGCAAGGTCACAGCTCTCGTTGCGAAACGGGATCAAGTCCTGGCCAGAGCGATCGAGACTGCTGTACAGCGAGGAGAATCGTTGGAAGGATTGAGCTCGAGAAAGAGTGATTACACACTTGGAGCCAAATTAGGGGTCCGTTCGCTCGGTAGCGGGACTGGTGGCGGCCGCCGAGAACGGGGAACTGTCAACAACGGCTCCGCAAGAGGCGGCCGCGGCAGAGACGGCAGAAGTAGTAGCTCTCGGAGAAGTAGATGAATACCAATGTTGAATATTTACTCAACTGTTTTATTGTAGCTGCGTTTCACGGAAAAGTAGTACTCCCTTATCGTGCTAGACTCGTTTTGTATATTATTTACGCTTTCCCTTTCACATACCGTTAAACTATGTTGCTAAGCATCAACTGTCTCTCTTCAAGATCTCTTGTTAAATCGTTTCCCCCACCAAATCTGCTCATATCATCAAGTTCGTATGCCGTCCGATCAGGACAACAACGTTGGAGAATGTTGTGGATAACTCCTCGATTAAATCGATTGCGAAAACGAAAATTCTCATCCCAAAAATAGTGATACTTGCGAGTATTTAGTTGTTCATTCGTCGACATGTTGCTCAGTACCAGTGACGTGTGATAAAAGGCCATAAACGCAACAGGTATGACGTATAGAGAAAGATATCCGCCAATCAAGAATGTACCTTTTGGAAAGATTTTCGAACGCATTGTGAATATGAACAATGACATGATAAATCCTATCATCATGAAGCAGAATGAGACAAGGAAAAGGTAAAAGTAAACGTAATTGTACAACCCAATCGTGGTGCCGACGAAGGGGCAGTGGTGATCAAACATGAGGACACATCGTCGCAACACTCGACAGTGTTTTGACCGCAATGGCCTCACGATGCGACAGGTGTGGCACAGAGGCACTCTACTATCTTGCGATGGAAAATCCTTGCTGAAAGATTCTATTGTATCATCGTATTGACGGCGCAATTCTTTCGTAACAGACTCCATTTCCGTGCTGACCCTATCTCCAGGAAACCCTCCTCTATTGCAGCAAATTGCTTTACAGCTTGCTGATTCTGAGTTGGCACTTCGCGCATCAAGTACACCTGGGTTGGTTGTGTAAATTAGATATAAGTTCCACCACGTTGCGATCATAGACATCAAAAAGAAAATGTGAAGTCCGATCCTTTCCAAGAGCAAATTATCTTCTCCTCCCTTGTGTCCTAGGCCTAGCAATTCAGTTGCGTAGAAAATACTACCTAGTAACATGTGCGCAGTCATCCAGTAAAAGGGAAATGTAGGCGACTGACTGATCGGCACATCACTGCCACTCATTCCCATCCACGCTTTCCAACTGCGAAAAGAGCATATGTCTCGACAAGTACGGCCCATTCGAGAGAGCGGGGACCTCTGCTGCAGTAAATATTTGTCTTCGAATTCCTGCAGTAACAATTCACAACCAAGCTTCTTCTTTTTAACTGCCAAGTCCTTCGGTGTCTTTCCTTCTTTGTCTTTCATTGTCAACAATTTCCGAGGATACAAGAGTGATACCCTGCTTGACCTAGACACCTTTGAACCGACCCTTCCCACTGCCGGAGGTGCAAGATTTGTCGATCTCGCCTCTATGCTCCCAGCCTCCTCCATTAAAAAAGTTACTGCCTCTACATTTCCCCTCAAACTAGCCAAGTGTAATGGAGTCTGTCCAAATGCATCTTGTGCATCTAACTGTCCCTCCACTCCCAGCAAATGAAGTAGCATCCCACAAACTTCGACAGATCCTTTGTAGGCTGCCCAATGCAGCGCTGTATCTCGGCTCGAATCCACGGCATGAGGATTGGCTCCTCGACGGATGAGGAATGCCGCCAAGTCTGGATGACCATATTGAGATGCAATCAGAAGAGGCGTGCATCCAGATGCATCTTCTGCATCTATTCCAACACTTGCGATGGATGCGTTGACTAACTCGGAAGCAAGGTGATTATCATCTGGCATCAAAGAGGAAGTTGATGACGCAGATATGGAGCGACTTTGTGTAGGAGATGGTCGCTCTTCTAAATGTTGAAGAAGCATGGATACTAGTGGTATTGCACCTTCAGTCACGGCCCAGTGGAGAGGATACATACCAACCGAGTCTTTGGATGGAAGGTGAAGATCAATTAGAAGCTGAGCGCCGTTGGGAATGTATGATTTTTCGATTAGAAATGAGAGGAAGCGCGGCTCATCGCCTGTTTGAGAGGAAAAGGAATCATGATATGAGATCACGTTGGCCGATGAAAATTTGTGTATTGGTGAGAAAGTATCACAAACCTCTCTTGGCACACCAATGAGTCAGTGTGTGTCCATCAGCTCCGAATCCATCCAGCATTTGAGCCAATTCTACTGGATCAGCACCTTCTATTGCAGAATTATTGATTGCGGATGGTAACGTCGAGCCATCTGTGATATTTCTCTTCTCGCTGTTGCCGTCAGAGACCAAGACAGTCAACAAATCGATGAATAGTTCGTACGGTCCTCCACGCACAACGTTTGATAAAATATTCAAGCGGAATTTTGTATTCGTTTTGAACTGGTCCACTTGCTCCTGAGATGGTAGGAGAGTGGATGCGTCCAACTTAAATACGGTCTTAGCACAGTGGTTATGGTTGTGACCATGACTGTGGTCGTGGCTGTGTTGTTGAGATTGGGAGAGAGAGCTGGTTTGTCGAGTTATGGCCGCTAGTCGACTTCTTGCGACGTTTGTATTTGTTTCTGTGCTGGAACCACTTTCCGCAGATTGTAATTTTTCTCTCAAAGTTGTTCCACCGGTTAGAGTGAGTTCCATTGTGTTTCAAATGTCGATGACCACTACTTGATTATAGGCCGCTCGAAAGACGCATTCAAATCATGGTCGATGACGATAGATGACGATGTCGATGTCGATGGTCGATTTATTGGTTATTGGTTACGTCGTATCGTACCCCAAATATGTAGTCGAGTCATCCCGCAAACAACGGAAGTCGAGTAGAGTGGTTGTATCGTAAACGCCTTTTTTTACGAGACGCACGTGAGACCGAGACGAGACGCGGAGCAAAAGCGTCTGTCCGGCTTTGTGACCTTTCGCCCATAAT
>JALLAX010000533.1:0-12511 GCA_036939555.1 Discostella stelligeroides
ACGACCTGGCTCGCCCTGTGCTGTGGTGGGTCTTCGCTGCTTTTGTTGTTGTCAATGTTCACGATCGAGTTAATTGATCATCTCTGATCAACCTTGTTGATTTGGTTTTGGGTTTTTGATTTGGGCCGATAGACCGTTTGGCGATTCAAACATCCCCCTGAATTCTGAATTCCTTGAGATTTCGCTAAACGAACGTATTTATCTATCTTTGGCGATCGTAGATACGATCAGATGTAGGTGTAGGTCGGGTGAGGTCGGGTGGTACGATAGTATGGTAGTTGACCATGACCACGCCGACGACTAAGTCTGCCTGCATCGGCATCAACAACGCTGCTTCCCACGACAAGCCATCGAGCTACCAGAGATCATGCCCATTGATACCAGCAAGTTTCGCCGTCTCGGAAAGATCTTCAATTCATGATCATAACTACAACATTGTCGATGCATCATGTGAGAATAATATTATTGTCGAGGAGGGTTCACCCACATCATCATGTATATACACAACTGCAAAGCGATTGGAGAATGTCATCCGTTCATGTCTGGTTTCCAAAAATGACATGCCCATCACTACTGCTGCTCCTGCTCCTGCTGCTCCTGCTCCTGCTGGTGCTGGTGCTGCTGCTGCTGCTGCTGGTGCTGCATACACCGATTGGGGTTATGCTGACAATTATACTGGGGATGAACATCATGATCCAGCAATACAAATATATTCCAGCGACGATGCCCACTTACTCCGTTGCCGACCAACAATTCTCACTGATGAAGAAAGCAATGATTCGATAACTCAAACAATCCTTGGCATTAATGAGTCACACGGAGTATATCAAGATAAAGCTTATCTTTTGCGGAATGTTCCCGTTCGTGTGTCAATCTTGGAACCATGCAACAATTCTATATTCGATGAATTATCATTCGAAGAAAACGCATGTTGTTGTCAACATCCTCGTGGGAGTTGGGAAAGGCGAGAAGAGAGTTGGAATCGTGATGGATATGACGAGATCGTCAACAATTTGACGCATGCTGCAAATTTGTCAATTATAAATTTTACGAAAATTCAAGAGAAGCGGAGAAGTAGTATCGAACAAAGAATAACTTCGTATCCCTGTATTGATACACCAGGAAGAGTGTTTCACTTCCTTCGCTCCATTCTAAATTGCAACTACCATGGAGGAGGATTGCACTGCGTATCACCCTGGGTGAATTCGAATAGCGATACTTGTGCACATCTTTGTGGAGCATCTGACCACGTCGTGGCGTTGTTGATGAACGATCCATACAATTTTCATGAAGAAAGAAGTATTTGTACTTCTGATTTCTGGGATGATTTGGAAAATGGAGAGATTGATGAACTTTTGCAGTTCCGTACCGGTGATGCAGCGCCGAGCTACTTCTTACATTCCGCTTCACGTCTATCGGAGGATTTAGTTACAAAATTGATTGCGTTGTCATCACCGGAACCAACCGAGGGTATCTGCTCATCAAAAACCACGTTGCTCCTTGTATACCGTAATCTTCCACGTCGTGATACCCTACATCACAGGTTCTTGGGTCAAGAAATGAAACATTATAAAGGATGCTTGGTGGAAACATACGTTGAGGATACCGAGGACATAGACGCAGTGGGTATGGGCGAGGAACCTCAAGCTAGAAGAACGAAAATAATAAAGCATCGGATGGTATCGCCACCCTATTTATCACATGAACAAGAATACCCAGGTATACTCGATTCTTTATTGAAAAATATTGATACGATTCGAAACGAAGCGCGAACAATTCCACAATGGACGGCATGGCCCGAAAAAGGTCATTATGCCGACAATTCATGGAATGTTTTTCCCATGTGTTATACATTCCCCGCCAACGATCTTGCCAAACGCAAATTTGTTGACCAGACGTGTAACTTCGTTCCAGAAACAACGAAACTATTACAGACTCTTGGACCTGTGTTGCGCACTGCCTTATTCTCTCGATTAGATGCAGGTAGTCGACTAGGAGCACATACTGGTTGGGAAGATTTGGCGAATCATGTCCTTCGCGTGCACATTCCGCTCATTGTACCAGGGAGTAGCATGGTGAATGATGGCGCATATCACAATGCCGATAACTGCAATATGGGATTATGCGGTGTTTGGGTGGACGGATGTGTACATACTCACGAGGAAGGTCGGATTATAGTGTTTGATGATTCGAAAGTACACAGGGCATTCAACTACAGCGATGGGGAACGAATTGTCCTCATCATCGACTTGGCCCGACCACAAGACTTACCCATGGGTACAGCAATTGGTGGACACTCGGATGAGTTGGACGTTTTCATAAGTGGGTTTTGAGTGTGAATGAGGACTGTTGCCCGTGGGAGTCAAGGTGCGAGGCAGACTACTGTGATGCCGCGCACTTGAGAAACAAACACACTTAACGGAGAACAACAGAATTGCAGCGTTATCACTGAGGTGGGCGGGCACTTGATTCATTCGCTCGGATGTTGTTGTTGTTGTTGCCAAAAAGAGCGATAATGATCGACGCTCCTTTGAAGATCCGGTGAATTTTAATTTTGATATTTCCTCCCCAGGTCCAAGTTTTTCGTTCCACAGTTTGACATTCGATCGATGATGCAATTCTCTCAAAGATCTCTTTCGGTACTAGTGGCAGTGCTTTCTGCTTTGGGCTTGTCCCGTGCGGAGTGCCCCAATGCATGTTCCGGCCATGGGCAGTGCGGGTCCCACGATATGTGCACTTGCGATCGAAACTGGCAGGGTTCGGATTGTTCATTGCGTGCGTGCAGCTATTTCAAATTTCTTCACTGGTTCGAACCGCAATTCACTGACATCGCCCCTCTTCTCTTTCGCAGGCACGTGTCCTTTTGGAAGGGCCCATGTCGACACTCCCAAAGGTGACCTAGACGCATCTCTCACTGTTAGTGACCATTCTGCGATCGTTTTGTCTGGTTCGTCCGAATACCCTTACGGCACCTCCGAAGGATATCCATTCATGGCAGACACCGCTGGCACTGTCATCGCCAACACAGCGCATGATTATATGGAGTGTTCAAACAAGGGTTTGTGTGATCGAGACAGGGGTCAATGTGAGTGCTTACCTGGTTACGATGGAGCGGCGTGCCAACGTGCATCGTGTCCAAGTAACACCAACTCCATCACTCCTGGTAGTGGCGTCGACGATAGGAGCAACATTGCATTCAAGATCTTCAATGGAAAGTCTTCTTTCACAGGCCGTGCCATTTCAAATGCTCAAGTCAATCAATGCTCTGGTCATGGGACATGCATGACACTCGAACAGCTTGCATTTTTGGATAGCAGCAACACGTATGATTTATGGGACAAGAAAACTAGCATGGGATGCAGGTGTGATCCTGGGTATGTGTCACACTGCTACGTTTGAGTGAGCTGACAGAATCATAATCTCACCTTCAAAACTTCCCCTCACCGTAGATACACTGGCCCTGATTGTTCGCAAAGAATGTGCGTTAGTGGTGTCGACCCTCTCTACACTGACGACACTACTATCCGCGTGACGCACACCACAGTTCGTTTTGAAACGAGCGATGCTAGTGCCCTGTCTGGCAAATATTCGATCAAGTTCTTTGACATTACTGGCGAGGATTGGCTCACCAATCCTATACCTATTTCTAGCACAGGAGTTATTAATGGAAAGACTCATTGTGAATCCGTATCGGAAGCTCTGCTTGAACTTCCTGGTGAGATTATTCCAGCTGTCGAGTGTTCCCAGGCGGTCATTAACACGAACAAGGGAGTTGAATACACACTCACCTTTACTGGCAACCCTGGCCACCTCCGCGAGCTTGAATTGGACCAGTATTTGGATGGAACGCGTTCAACCATTACGGTCTCATCTGGAACTCTGGAGTCTGGCGTCCACACCAAAGTAATCGGTGAAGCAAAGGACTATTTTGCACAAAGGTGTGAAGGAATTACCGTCAAGGTCCTTGCCGACTCCAACAATGGAGATAATTCCTGGACTGCAGCAAATGTGCGACCTGGGTCTCTTGGATATCTTTCTGGGCCAACGGGACCTTTGACTGCAGCTGAAAAGAAGTTGCTGAAAAAGTGCCTCGGCGACTCTGACTGGGATTCCGATAACAATGTCGAAGTTTCCAATTGGGACACAGGCGTTGTTGTCGAGAATGACGGTGCCAATTCTTACAACATGATTGGAGCTTTCCCTCACGCCATCAAAGTAATTCCTGTCGAGTCCTCCCAAGATTACAATATCCACATGCCAGGCTCGTACCATCTTGTGTGGTACGATGCTGATGCTACTGATAAGGAATTTCGTGTGGCTAATCTCAACAGCGCGGCAAATGTTGTTGGTGAAGCGAATGAAATGTACGTTTACACAACCCAAGGAACTGTTCAGCAGATGGGATGGGGAACCGAAGACGAAATCGCTGATAACTCGGCGGGCGGAGGCTCTAGCACGCGCATCGTTGGCTATTTCGACAAGTCGTCCAACAGGATCTACACGAATTATGACACGAGTTGCAAGAGCAACCCGAGCAGCCCCAATCCCCGGAACCAAGTTTGCGTGAAGAAGGGTGACCATCTCTTCGTTGTTGACTCCTGCTGGGGCAGAGGCGATCAAGGTGCTGGAACCGTTAGCCCGATCTTTGGAGGCACGGCATTGAATGAATGCGATGATAGTACAGTCCCAAGCCACCACTCAGGCAATATCTACACAGTGACAAAGGTTTGTATTTCCGGAGAATGATTAATTTCTTGCTGACTCATTTCCGTGTCTCAGTCCTTCTGGTACGTTTTCTAAACCGCAGGTCTTTTCTGTTCCTGTTGGCTCGAACTCCACAACCACCCCGGCGACGACTGTCGATATCGTTGCCGACCCAACTGCGAAGCATAGTGTTGATACAAACATCATCGAAGTCAGTTCGAGCTTTCCATTCAGAGGACTCGAGGGTGATCCTGAGAATTCGAACACTTCTCCAGCTGGTCCCAATAGGGACACAACTTGGTCGGACAACACTGGAGTAGTCGTTCTCTTCCATTTCACTCCTCATCAGGATGGTTCTTATGAATACGTGTCGGAGTGCTCGAATAGAGGTCTTTGCTCGAAGGATGGCGTGTGCGAATGCTTTGACGGGTNATGAATACGTGTCGGAGTGCTCGAATAGAGGTCTTTGCTCGAAGGATGGCGTGTGCGAATGCTTTGACGGGTGAGTTTTTGTCGAATGATTTTCTACTACCTGGTAACGTTTTAGTAGGTGGTCTTCCCCACTCTAATTTACTTCATTTTGATAGGTACACTGGGCATGACTGTAGTATTCAGAGCATCCTCGCTAAAGCGAGAGCGAGGTAGGACCATGTAGACAAGAATATTTCAATGTTTCCTCCTGGTGATTTTGATAGATTGGCAAGAGAACTTTGCACGTTTCCTTGAAGGAAGCGTATCATTTTCCTTCGATATTGTTATCCTCTGAATTAATGGTTAGATAAAAGAATGCAACACCTTTGTCTCTCAGCGGGAGTTCTAATTAAGTAGCTTTGTTACATCAAGATTATTCTAGCACGTCAGTCCTTCCAGCTGCATTAAAGGAGATGATTGATGATGCATCCCTTAACCAGAAGTGAACTTTTGGCCGTAACTGTTTGCCTGGATGCTCTCCCCTAAGCTCGACTCGTCCATCCCAAGGAAACACCTATCGCTCCCAAAACTTAAACCCAAAGTAATAAAATGTGGCAAGAAATGGAGCGACGAACCCACCTCCCCAGAACCAGAGGTTGAATGTTTGTTTCTTTGCCGCAATCTCTTCCGCAGTGGGTGGAGGAGGGCGATCCNCCCCAGAACCAGAGGTTGAATGTTTGTTTCTTTGCCGCAATCTCTTCCGCAGTGGGTGGAGGAGGGCGATCCTTCAGCGACAAAACATTAGTGGAAGTCGTAATAGCTGAGGTAGACTCTTGCGAAATAAAACGACCAATGCCATCACTGATTGATCCTGATGATGTGGAAATAGGTGCTCGTCGATCGAATGCAGCGGATACAATTGTCGTGTGTGGAGGCGGCGGTGCATCCATCATGGCCATCGACAATGATGTCCTTGCGCTGCTTCGACCAACGGTGCTGACGAAACTGGAGACATACGTCGCCAACGATAGGAGAGATATAAGAAAAGCAAAGGAGCGGACCATGATGGCAGGGCTCAGATTGTTGAGGCGGTGGGGGGAAGGAGAGTGAATGTTGGAATTTATCATTTATTTGGTTGACGCTCTGCCAGCGGGGTGACTCAATACCACATCCCATCGATTTCCCCACTTCACAACTCACAATGCTTTTGCCACAGAGAACAGCAGAGAACCGAGTGACGTACGAGTGTCAGTGGTATTAGATAAGATTCTACCAATGCATAGAGAAATAATAGATGAGAGCGTGATGATGTCACCATGATGTAGCCGGTAGTAGGTATCTACCAGACCGTACCAGACCTAACATCTGCATTTCTCTACCTAGATATGAGTAGATACAGAGTAGATGTAGATCACGAGTCACGAGGAAGTGACGAGTGGGGTTGCATGTCCAAACCCAAACTGGCCCAAAAACTGTTGCAGAAGTGGGAATAAGGAGATGAGTGGATAGATGATGAGCTTCCATGTTATGCATTCCATCAAACATTTATCAGTGTGTGAGAGGGTAGTAATGGATTTCTTGAGAAATGATTGGAAAAAACATTGCATTGATTCTCAATTTAATTCACACATCAACTGTCTTCATCAGCCTTGTGATATCATTCTCGGTAAGCCGAACTGTCCCTAGTTTAGGAGAGGAAATCACAACTTCCATCTGAGGAGGTGACATCGGCAATGATGATGACATGGATCGATCTCCTCTGCTGCTCCACTCCTCTACTAACGATGATATTACCGTACGAAGAATCCGGCATAGATATTTTGATTCCACTTTGTCAGGTTCATCGGTGTTTTCAATGATTGAACCAGCGGCAACTCGATCTGGACCTTGGTCCAACCGGTTATGAATCAGACGTTTCAATCTATGTTGAGAGTAGGTTGGACCTCCTGTCACCATTACTTGATGAGCGGCATTATCTATGCCGTGTTTACTATTGTAGACACTTTTCCTCCACCCCCCATTCGGATGAGTTTCGCACATGGCCATCCGTGCACCATGCATCATGCGATTACTATTGCTTCCCACTACCAGATTGGGGACATCAACTCCAGCAAGTAACAGCGACGCTCCCAACGGCCTTAAACCACCGCCAAATGCATGTTTTTGACATTTATCAGAAATTACTTGAGAGAGTCGGAGTACAGTTTCCGATGGCTGTGTGAAAATGGGATGACATTTCTTGCTACTTGGTAGCCTCGGAACCGTGCTTGAATTGTTTTCATCGACTGCGATGATCCCAACTGGACTGAAACCTAGCCGATGCCAGCCGAACATACGTTGTTCTTCCTCTAAATGCATATAAATAGTATGGAGCAAAGTCGTGGCATCCGATATAAGCCCCGAGAGTCCTACTAGGATTGTAGATGTGGTTCTGTGCTGGTGCTGAAGCGAGGAACTGTAGTAAACAGATAGTGGAACCTCTATGATTCTGAATTGCGCCCGTTGATTCTTCACTTTTGGGAGATAATCTTCATCTTCATCTTGCTGATCTAATTTCTCGTCCATTGTATATCTCCGATGTTGTTTCTTTTCTATTGTTGAGAGTGAGGTGAAAAATGGCGGCGGTTCCGAAATTGTTGCCATTATGAGCAACGTGTCACTACTGTCGGGTAGATTTACCCCAAAACTCACTATAGGATTGCTATCGTCTCTTAAGCAAGCTTTAGTGGCGTATTCTACTTGCAATAAACGCCCATCGGGTGTGAATTGTGGGGTGGTGAGATCGTAGTCGTATGCAGAGTATCGACGGTTGTGGGGACCTCCGAAGCTGCCATGATTGCTTGCCGAAGCCAAAGGCAAGACCACAAGAAAAATTGTATTGTAGACGCAAAGTACTATGACGGAGGATCGTAGTAGCCCTAATGCAATGAAATTAAGAGTATTGGTCCTCATGAACATGAAATCGACGGAGTAGTGTGTAGTGTTTGGTGTATGGTATGGTGTTTGAGTTTGAGTTTGGACTTTTGACTTTTGGGAGACGGGAGGAAAGTTCGGCGAGCTGGTATCATCGCTCTTTGCAACGTCATGATGACGTCGACATAATCAACGTCGACGTCATCCAATCGAAACCAGCCATCACACCGGCTTCAAAGTAAAAAAATAAATCATCAATCATAATCATCATCTCCCATAACTTTGAAAGAGAACACCAGATCCACTTCACGAATTGCACCCAGCAAAGGTCAAGTATCGCACTCTGAAATGCTATCATCCCTTATTCGTAACGTGGGGTCTTTGCCTCTCCAAAAATCGTTTGGGCGCAATGCGTTCCGTACCTTTGCCACTGGTGGGTTTCCCGCACCTCGTCTTTTCGACTATGCGACGGTCACGAGCAACTTAACAGTTAGCGACGCCATCGAATCAGTCGAGGAGGCTTTCAAGGCACTTTCGAAAGGAAAAGTGGATGTCCCAATGCCTATGCATATTGGTATTGAAGAGAGTGATGTGGCAGGCCCGGGTGATTGTCATATTAAGGGAGGTTGTAAGTAGGATGATTAGAGAGATAATGATCATACGCTTTCGTCGAAAATCTAATCGTCGAATTATCTCGCGCTATATTATTCTCTTTGAACAGATGTCTCGGGTACCCCAACATTTACTGTGAAGCTTGTACGTTTCATACGAATTCGATGCATCTTTTTCGTGAAGATTTGATTATGCTTACATCTCCCATCTCCTTTCATTGTGAATAAGGCTTGCGTATCATTCTACAATAATCTCAAGAAAAATCTTCCGCCTGGATCTGGAATCTTTATAGTGGTAAATGCGCTCACCGGTGCACCCCTCGGTGTGTTTCAAGAGAACCGTTTCATGACGGATCTCCGAACAGGAGCTGCTGGAGCAGTGGCAATGAAGTATTGTTCAAACCCCGACCAAGATATCGTTGGATTCATCGGGTGTGGTGCAATTGCCAAAAATATGGCACGAGCTGCAGCTACAGTGCGTCCTTACAAGGGAGTAGCATATGCGCTTGAGGGAGCAGAAACATTTGCGGAAGAGATGTCGAAAGAGCTGGGTGTTCCTTTCGAAGTTGCAACTTCACCCCAAGAACTATGTGGAAAGTCAGATATCATTTTCACTCAAACACCTGGAGGCGCCACAGTATTAGAAAAGGATTGGTTGAATCCAAAAGGGGTAACTATTATTGCATCGGGGTCGGATCAACCAACGAAATGTGAAATTCCACCAGATGTGCTCGCGGCCTCGAAGTACATTAGCGATTTGACAAAGCAGACTAGGAAAGTCGGTGAACTAAGATCTGCACTAGAGGCTGGCGTAATGACGGAGGATGATGTGTATGCGGAACTGGGTGAGGTGGTAAATGGGGACAAAGCAGGACGAGAGGGAAATGAGATTATTGTGGTCGATTTGACAGGGACTGGTGCTCAGGATGCTGCGATCGGCCAGGTTGCTTGGAATAAATTGAGCAAGCTTTAGGCATTTCCTCTATGATATCNCTCAGGATGCTGCGATCGGCCAGGTTGCTTGGAATAAATTGAGCAAGCTTTAGGCATTTCCTCTATGATATCTGCAACACAAGAGAACGTCGAGTTACAGTTCATCAGGTCATGGGAGGTCAATAATGATTTAAACTCAACAACTAGACAGGTTTATCTACAATGGAGTTGAACTACTGCTAAAATACTGTTTTGTGTTTTGTGATAGTCGGTATTGTCGGGGTAACCGTACGGCCAGATGCAGTTGTACTCATACTGATTCATGCCCTACCTACCACCTTTCTTCGCTGTGCTTCGAACATAAGGCGAATCCTGGAACTTTCTACAATAATCACTCTCGTCATTGTTACATGAAAACTGAGTTGCGCGATGGCGACGACTTGGGCCTACAACTGATTCATCAATCCTCGAAGTAGCACGCCTACACTGAGTCGATTGATGCGGTCGATTTCGGCGCCTGCGAACGTACCCACCGTCTCTAAGGTTGTGGCTGCCGACGTAAGATTCGCTCTTGTCATCATCATAATCATCAGACGCGCCTCTAAGTTCATCGGCTTGGCTGTTGACATCAAAGGACCAATCGTCAGCATCGAATTTACTTTTCATGTTGCTAATGCTTGTATTGTGAGCAACACCTGAATTACAGAGCATAGTTTTCTGATTATGTTATCGACAATAAACGAAAATAAATGAGAATCAATAATAATGTAAATACATGATTATGAAAGACAACTTACAAAACCGGAGAACAGACCTCTTCTAGAACTGTTCACGTGTTCATCTGGTTGTGTAACCCCGAGTATTTCACCCATAATTGACGAAAGCGAACACGAAACATTTGCCGCTGCACGAGGTGTAGGAATATAATCTTGTTGGAATGAAGCAGATCTGCTAACCTCGACACCGATCCCCGAAAGGGGGGGAGCCGAAATTTTTTGGTAACTACTAGTCATGCTAGAGCTTCGCTGAAATGTGTGAGTGATCGATTCCATTCGTTTGATCTCGGAATCATCATCGGTCCAAGAATTGGTTTTCTCGACATTGCGTCGAGGACTTCTCGCTAATGTTTTATGCCGAAGAACGGACCCACCGGTAGGATGTCCATCCTCGGAAAAACTGCAGTTGAAAGTTACTGCTGACATTTCATCGGAATGATTGCAAGTGGTAAGGGCAGAAACTGCATTTGGAGGAAGCCGCAACGACGCAGCACAGCTATTCGAAGATGGTTTCCGTTCAAAGCTATCAACGGGTCGATAATACATTGGCGTAGAAAATTTAGTTGAGGCAGTGCCGGAACTATTATCGTCCTTCATCGACACATAATTCAATCGCCAGTATTCATCTTCAACTAGACTGGTGCTAGTGGAACAAATTGATTCTATAGACTCCCCTTCTTCCGCGAGGTAAACTCTACGCAAGTCAGTAGAGTCACCACCACACTCGCTGTCACTTACACTTAGACTTGCTGTTGAAGCCGTGCAATGAGACATCGATCCTCTCATTTGGACCTTAGACGGATTGTGATGGAATGCTTTCCTCCGCTGGTCCTGGAGTGTTCGATGGTTTGAATGCGAATTACAGCAACATCCAGGATCAACTTGGTTTTCGAGGCTCATTTTTGCCTGGCAACCTGGGTCATTTCGAGGATGGTTGTAAATTTCATTCCTTCTATTCCTCTGCCGAGAATCCATTATTACGACGCCGACAATTATTCAATCATCATTCATCATGATGTTCTGATAAGAGAGATAATTTTTAATTTTGTTCGATGTGGTCATGGTTCGTACTCGCGCTTGCCGTGTCGGTGGGTTGGGCGAGTTTTGAGTTTTGCGGTGGCAAAGTCAAAGTGCTTCTTTTCCTGCTCCGCGAATTTTCCCCACAATTCTTCTTGGACGAACAGAGGAATTCATATTTTTAGGTGAAGACAGGTCAAGACGCCGCAACAAGACTTACGACTTGTACGACGGTGTAGCGGACAGACGATTTTTTTCTTTCACTGCTCTACTACTACTACGACGGCAGTCTGCATGCTTCATGATGCACAGTGACCAGCGCTATCAATGACCAATGTTGTGGTGTTGGTTGGTGATGACCATGGCTGATGAAGACGACGGCGACAACAATAATGTGAATAGGTTTGCTGCTGCTTTTGATGCTGGTGGTGGTTGGTGGCTGATGATGCTAGAGGTATTGCTGCTTGTCATCAAGTCGTAGCTTTCTCCTCTCTTGTGCAGATAATCTGAATGAGTACAACATCAAGAGCTCATCCTCCCGGCGGAGTCTTCGAGAGTGGCAAGAATTTGCGTGAATGTTGGTCTGATATGAGGGTCTCGCTCAACACAGCGTTTTATCAACGCCCGTAGAAATTGAGGGCACCATTCAGGTATCTCAGGTCGCCTATTTTCATTTAGAACTGATAGAGCACATTGAATTGGAGTCATGCCATCCTAAATCACAGTAGCGAGAGGAGTAAATTTCAAGCGATCAATATTCAAGTCAAGTCAAGTCAAGTCAAATAATCAAGTAGAATCTGGTTTTCCAACTTACATAGGGGCATTCTTTTGTAAGCATTTCCCACAGAATAATGCCAAAGCTGGGAATGGAGACGTGAGTGAATGCATTATGATAAATTATGCGACCAGCAACAAGGAGGACTAACCTAAAGACATCTGCAGGTTCAGCGTAGTCCTCGTTGCACAATACCTCGGGTGCCATCCACTGGACGGTGCCGCAGTTCCCAGTCATGCCACTGCGTACAGCTTTGAGACGACTCAGTCCGAAATCAGCAAGCTTGGCAGTGTAGCTCTCATCTAACAAGATATTAGCACTCTTCAAATCACGATGCAATACCGGAGGATCGCCACTGTGCAAGTAACACA
>JALLAX010000534.1:0-10572 GCA_036939555.1 Discostella stelligeroides
AGCTGTGTCAATTCTTGATACGCTCGTAGTACCGGGCACGCCGTTGAGAGTATTATGTCAATTTCCCTATTGGGGTAATAATTTAACCTTAGTTGGATTGAATATCGTCATCGCCGTACGCAACGCGACGGCAACTATTTCACACCTCCGAAGAGAGCACAAACACAACCTTTAGCATTACGCAAACCATCCTATCTAAAACTCTGTTTTCCGACAAAGAACCTCATACGTATTCCACCGTCAAACTCCTACCGAAGCCTCCTTTATAGAGAACTTTGAGACAGTCTCACTGTATAATTTTGGGCGCGCTGAAGTACAAAATAAGAAACACAACGCTAATTACTACCCAAAAGCATAACATAAATCTACTACACAACATCAAATAATATCACACAAAAGATCAAAACAACATCGTTACACCACTACAGATTACGACCCAATCAAAATCGCAACACACCCGATCATTCATCAACTTCATCTACCACCATGACTACTACCCGTGCTACCGACCAGGCTAACGCCGCCCGCCGCATTCGAGAGAAGAAGGATGCCGAGAAAGCCCTAGAACTTGCTGTAGCCAGCAGTACCAAGAAAAGGGAGGAGGAGAAGAAGCGCCGAGCTGAAGCCAAGGCAAAGGAGGAAGCTGCGGAGAAAGCCAAGCGCGATGAGGAAAGGAGGAAGGAAAAGGAGACCAACGCCAAGTTACCCGCTGGAGCCAACAAACAGGACGCTCCATCGGAGGGAATCAATTCCATTCTCACTGAACTAGCCACGGCCCCGGGAGAAGAGGGGGAGGTTACGAAGGTGACAGCAATTGACCTACGCGAAGTGGAAGACTCCCCGGAAAAGAAGAAGAAGAAGAAGCAAGCCACACCTGCCAACACGAGTAGCCTCAAAGCTGGTCGCTACAGCGCACCCCCCGTTACGGTATCACCACCAACCCTTCCCCCCCATGATTACATCCACTCCAGGATCATCGTGGATGCAGCCATTGCACTCGACAAAGCGGATCCGATTAACAGCTTCGCCAACGGTCTTTGCACCCTGATGTACAATGCAAAGATGGTGGACGAACACTTCGTAATCGCTCCGGTCAGGGATGCCCCTAACCCCAAGTACTGGCATTCGTCGAGCGATATCCCCACCAATATGACGGCGGTAAGCTCGCATATCAGCATCTCGGCTAATAATATTCGGAACTTCAAAAAACAACGCACATGGGATGGACCAGGCAAGAAGGAGAAGGAGGACTCCAATTCGAACACGGTCTACTTCGCATTTGCAATCTGCTGTGATGTCGCTCCTGTGACATTACTTGCACGTGTTGGAATTGAATGGACCAGGGCCGGAGGGAGCCGCCTGATGGTCAAAAGCCTTCCATGCTTTGACACCGTCTGCCCCCTAGTATTCTACTATCTGTTCAACGAGACACATCCCACAACCATCCTCGAGGAATTTAAGAAGATTCTCTCCCACACGCAAGACCTTTGCTCCCACGACATGGCGGACATGGACATTGACATCGCTCTCGGCCACCTACCCGAGATGTCCTTTCGGAAGATGATCCCGAAAATTCCCGGTCAAGACACTACGTCATTTAAGCACATCTCCAACCGTGCCCAATTCGCTCGTCGCGCGTGGCATTTGGAAGTGGAAGCTTCGTCGGCGGTCTTTATCAAAGCACTAGTGGAGAAGGCCAAGTTTCACGGATGCTTTGAGGGCTTTTGGGGGAAACACGTCCACGTGACGGAAGTCACTACGAAGGACACTTCTGCAGTCAAACTCAAGCGCCTCGCATCCACGGTCAATCGTCACACCAACAATCAATGCAGCCTCACCGTGGAAATTTTGAAGGGGGTGGTCAACGTCGATGCTCCTACAAAGCTGGAACGGTGCCTACCTAATGGAGAGAAGGTGGTATCGGAATTTACTCTCAGGGAGATTCTACTCAAGTACTTCAAGCTCAGTGACGGTCACGCGCTGGTGGCGGAGGTACATCAACGAGTGGTTACCAGCCCGGTGGAAGTGGTGATCCCATTGTCGGAGGAAGCGGAGACGATGCTGGCGAAGATGAATAAGCACTTCCCAGCCTTCATCTTTTACTACCTACAAGACAACGGGATGAGTAAAGACTTTGCTATCAACTTGGTGCGCAACAGTTGTTGCCCGACGCTCACGGTGGACATCATGGAGTGCACCTGGAACGCGGAGACCATGATGGTGACGACCAAGGAGGACGCTGAAGCGGACGAAATCTATTCGAAGATGGAATCTGCTTCGTGGTTTAAGGATGAGCTAGGTTTACTAGAAGGAGGAGGAAAAGGCAAGAAGAAGAAGTACCTCAACCCCACGCTTCTGTATGATCTTGACGGTGATCGCTCGGTCAAGACATTACACGAACGCAATGACAAAAACCACCGTCACACTGAAAACGAGGAGGGGAATGAGGAGGAGGAGCATATGTCAACAGACTCCGCATCCGACAGCGATTGTAGCAAGTCGCATCAGGAAGAGGCTATTGGGAAGGCAGGAGACACTCAAACGGGGGTCTCTTTCGCTGCCGGGTCGATCGTAGGACTTACCCAAAGCCCCTCCGATGCGGCAGGCAGCGGATAGTCCGCACCAGCTACCCCGTCTCATCCATGGACGGGGCACAGCGCACAGCATTAAGTGGATCGTGTAACTGAGGATACGACTCTAGATGCAAGGGTCCTTCTCAACAAGTGAATGTATTAAATACTCGCCGTGGAAATGGCGGCCGTCGCCGCCGTCGCCAAGCAAGAGCTCGATCGTTCCGTACCAGACAAGAAACACAACGAACGATTGAGCTAGTAGATGTTTTAGGAAACAGAAGAACAATTAGGAACCACGGTAGACTGAACAATATTAGTCACCAATTTATACTGGCTGCTCTTGAACGAAGATCTCTCAAGTTTCGTAGACACCCGACGTACGGTGAAGATAGTTCTCCTCTCAATGTAGATGAAACAGGCACAGTAGAAATAGAAGGTACACTTCGGCAGGAGGAAGAAGTTCAGCTCGCAAGAAGAGAATTCCGGGAGATGAGGGGTGTATCAGATGAAGTACTCAAAGTGCACGGGATAGCGCCAGGAAAGAAACCAGAGGGAGTGACAAGATTGATATATGAGAATGTCAACGGGCTGCAATGTAAGTGGGTGAATAATAGTAAAGTGGACAAGGCCAGGGAGCTGCATGACGAACTAGAAGTAGATATCGCAGCATACAATGAGCATAGATTGAACATGAGACACAAGAGCAATGGGATCGGATTCAGCCGCCTATTCAATGGAGGAGAAGCGGATATTCGGTCTGTGGTGGCTCACAATGTGCATGAGAACATAGGGAAAGTCCAAGAGGGTGGCACAAGTTTGTTGATGTTCGGCCCACTCACGGAGTTCTTAGATATGAGTGAAGGAGGGAAGGACGAAACTGGTTTAGGCAGATGGGTAGTTATGACTCTTAGAGGGAGTGACAATACGGTCACAAGGATTGTGTGTGGGTACAACCCGTGTGGAAACGATAAGCCGGAGTCCGGAACAGTATATCAACAACATCGCAGATACTTCATCAACAAAGAGAATTCGCTGGCCTGTCCTAGAGTTAAATTTCGTGAAGACCTCTTGGAAGTGCTTACCCGCTGGAGAGAAGAGGGGAACCGGCTAATAGTATGCCTCGACGCAAATGAACACATCTACAAAAAATCATTGGGGAAGGCGTTGACGGACGCGGAGGGGCTTCGCATGAAAGAAGTAGTCGGGGATTTCACCAGAAGGCAAATAGGTCCCACATACTTCAGGGGACAGAAACCTATAGACGGTGTATGGGCGACGCCGGACATCACCATCACAGGAGCCTGTATCATGCCGGCGGGATTTGGCATTGGGGATCATCGTCTGTTCGTCATCGACATCAGTACATCATCACTCATCGGTCTACAGCCACAGAGGATCGTTCGACCAAAAGCAAGGCGGCTAAATACAAGGATCCCTGGAGCTGCTCTAGCATATCAAGAACGGTTTGAGCATCTGCTATTAAAGCATCGAATTATCAAACGGATTGGTAGAGCACATGAAGAAAGCAAGGATAACCTGGAAGCCACAGAGAGAATCAACGCGATAGATAGAGAGTGCGGCCAGTACATGCTCAGTTCCGAAAAGAAGTGCAGGAAGATCAAATCTGGAAGAATACCATTCTCTCCGGAATCAGCGCTTTGGATCCGACGTTGTCAAGTATACCGATCGATCCTGAGATATCACGAAGGAAAGATTCGAAACCGCGGCAATCTAAAACGCACGGCTAGAAGATGCGGTATTGAACGTCCATTTGAGCTAACCTTCGTGGAAATACAGGCTAGACTACTAGTATGTAGAGAACAATGTGAATACTTCCGCAATGAGGGGCATAAATACCGACATCGACATCTACAGACACGACTGCAAAGAGCGAAAGAGAGAGATGATGACGCCGCGGAGAAAGCAATCCTTGCTATTATCTCAAAGGAACGTTGCAAAGCGAGATGGAAGCGACTTAACTACGCAATGGGAGTTCAAGCGGGCCGGAGCATGCAAACGGTGCAAGTGGAACTAGAAGACGGGGCAATTCAAGAATTCTCTGGTCAAGAAGATGTACAGGAGGCAATCTGGTCCAACATCCATCAGCGACGCTTTTATCTCGCGGAACAAGCTCCAATCTGTTCCGGGGAGTTGCGGGAAGACTTTGGATACAATGCAGACACCGAGGCAGCGGCAGCTGTACTGAGTGGTAGCTACACCCTGGTCTTTGAAGTAGAGGAGGCGACTCAAGAACTTTTCGACGCTGTGGCAGAGATCCGTGCTAGCGTGCCGATGGACTCTCTCACGGAAATTATCACACACGGCCAATGGTCGGATTTTTGGCACAGAACGAGAGAGGAAACGTCCTCTTCCAGGTCGGGTAGACACTTCGGATTCTACAAGGCAGGAGCAAACTCTCCGCTAATCTCGCACTACCATGCTTTACAAACATCGGTGGTGCTGAAGAGAGGGATAAAGCTAGATAGATGGGCGCAAGGACTCTCAGTAATGTTGGAGAAGGTGCAAGGCTGCTCGCTAGTCTCGAAGCTGAGATCGATCCTTCTGATGGAGGCCGATTTCAACTGTGCCAATAAGATTTTGTATGGGGTTAGAATGCTGGATAATGTCAGGAAATATAAGTGGATGCCGGACGAAATCTTCAGTGAAAAGAATCGAATGGCAGATGATGGTACTCTTGCTAAAACCATATTCTATGATCTGGTACGACAATCTCGTCGACCAGCTGGTCTCAGCTCCGTAGACGCCAAAAACTGCTACGATCGTATCTCTCATGCCATTACATCCTTGGTGATGCAAGCGTTTGGAGTGCCGGTCTCTGCGGTTGGATCAATGCTCAAGACGATTCAAGACATGAAAATTTTCCTCCGAACAGCTTATGGCGACTCAGGAACGGCTGCAGGGTCGCACATAGAGGTCAAGACGCAAGGTTTATGCCAAGGGAACGGGGCTGCTCCGGCGGGATGGGTGGTGGTCAGCATCACCATCCTGCATGCACACAAAAAGAAAGGACACGGTCTCAAGCTCTTATGCCCAATATCCAAGCTGAAAGGGCACATTGCGGCTATTCTATATGTGGACGACACGGACGTGATCCACCTTAATCTGGAAGAAGAGGAGAATGTAGTGACTGCACACTTCGCGCTTCAAGAGAGTGTCTTCAGCTGGGGTAATCTCCTCATCGCTACGGGCGGCACGCTTAAGCCATGCAAATGCTTCTACCACCTGATTTCCTTCGATTTCGATGAGAAAGGCATATGGAGATATGCTGAGAATCACGATAAAGAAGAATTCCAACTATCCATTCCGCTGGCGGACGGCACCTTCGCAGAGATAGAGCATTTGGCAGTCTCGACGGCACATAAGACACTGGGGTCTATGACCTGCCCTACTGGCTGCGGTGACGCTGCTGTGAAGCAAATGCAAGAGAATGCTCAAGCCTTGTGTGACAAAGCGTCGGTAGCAAAATTATCGCGTCGTAACTTCTGGTTTCTGGTACAGATGAAGTTTTGGCCACAGGTGGGATATGGTATCTGCAATAACACGACCTCTCTAGCGGATCTACAAGAATGCTTGCAACGGATCTATGGTACCCCTCGGTGGTCTTCGCTCCTCGGTGAAACGCGAACTACGACAGCTGAGCATCGGCTTCTATGGTGGTGGATGCCCGGATCCGGGAGTAGAATGCGCGGTTGCTCAGGTGAACAAACTGCTGATGCACTACGGATGCGATACAACGGTAGGTTTAAAGCTCCAAGCTTCTATGGAATTCCTGATTTTAGAACTCGGGATGACCGATCAGCCGCTGCAGTTAGACTTTGAAAGATTTGGAATGTTCGCCACACATTGCTGGATTAAGACGGTCTGGGAGAAGGCACATGCATATCATTTGGTTATCGAGCTTGGCAATATCGGGATTCGACCACCCAGAGTAGGAGATGCCTGGCTGATGGTGGAAATGCGCAATCTGGGTTTCGATGAGAACGAATTGCAGCGGATCAACCGAGTCTGTATACGTCAACAAGTCCTTTTCTTGTCAGATATACTAGACGCAAAAGGAACTGCGTTAGACAAGCAATATCAGACTCGCAGAGCGTTAAATGAGAGATGGTCCTCATACAACTTCCCGGTGGAGCACCCGCCCGACAAAGACTTTTGGCTGTGGAGTAGGGCGCTATATAGCATCGCTGCTAACTGGAGAGGTCGCGGGCGAATGAGAGAATACAAGGAAGTAGGCCACAAAATATGGAATTGGAGATTTGATGAAGCCAAAAATACCCTATACCACATCAAAGGAGACGTAATGGACGTATACTCTGAATCTCAGGTCCCAGGCTATGCAAATAGAAGGAACTGTTAGTCGAGGTCACGATGGGATGTACCGACCATGGTGACAGGGAACTTGTGCACGGTTAAGGAAGTCGCCCTTGCGGTGGTGGCTGTGTGCTCGCACACAGAACCAGCACAGGCATCACAGGACCCGCTGACCTTTTGGGATGTACTCCAAGAGTGGGGCTGCTGTTGGATATGGGAGCATCTTCAAATGGTCGGTGAGGATTCGTGGATTCAGGAAGCTATTGCGGATAATACTTGTATTGCAGTTACGGATGGGTCATATATCAAGCAAATTCACCCAGATCTCTGTGCGATGGCATTTATACTTGAATGCTCAAGAGGAAGAGGTCGGATGGTTGGGTCCTTCGCAGAAGCTTCGTCCGCGGCGAACGCATACAGAGGAGAGCTTCTTGGATTAATGCAGGTACATCTCATTTTATCAGCAATTCAACGGACCGTCCCAAATCTCCAGGGCGAAATATACATCTACTCGGATTGCCTTGGCGCTCTGGGGAGGGTCTCGGAGCTCCCGCCGGGCCGGATTCCATCAAGATGTCGACACTCTGATATTCTTAAAAATATCCTAGTCAATTGCAGTAACTTTTTGTTCGACCGCTGCTTCAAACATGTAAAAGCACATCAAGACGACCATATAAGTTATGACCGATTGGACCGTCCGGCACAGCTCAACTGCGCAGCCGATGAGGGCGCGAAGAGAGAGATCCTGAACGCGGACGTCCTAGAATTGCCATGGCAACGGCGGTTCCCATTAGAACCAATTTGCTGTTTTATAGGTAGGGAAAAGGTGACCTCCGATACTGGACCAATTCTTTGCTACTGGGTCCATCAGCAAGAAGCCAGGAGCATCTTCGACCGCTGTAAAGTACTCAACGGTGAACAGTTCGACTTGGTTGCGTGGAGACATGTCCACGCGGCATTAGAAGAGGTACCGAGATGCTTTCAGCTGTGGGCGTGCAAACAAGTTTTTGATATTGCGGGCACAAATGGATTGCGGGCGAAGTGGACGGAAGGATTATCGAAGCAATGCCCGAGTTGTCGAAGACGCACTGAGACTAGCGCCCATGTGCTCTACTGTAACGAAGCTGGCAGAGTAGAGACGTTGTTACGAACGATTGAGATGGTAGATGACTGGCTGGAAGAGTCCAACACTGACCCAGAGCTGCAGGACTGCTTAATACAGTACGCACGGTCAAGAGGAGAAGAATCGATGGAGTACATTTGCAGGCGGGTTTCAAGATTTCGCCGGATGAGTCTGGAACAAGACAAGTTGGGGTGGAGAAGGTTCATGGAAGGCATGATCCCGAAGTCCCTGGTTGATCTTCAACACCACTTTCAAACGATTCGCGGCTCGCGGAGGACTATTAAATCATGGGCGTCGGGATTGGTCATCAAACTGCTAGAGGTAACGCATGGGCAATGGTTATACCGGAACGTGGTCGTGCATGATGCAACAGCAGGTACAGTAGTTACACAGCGAAAGGAAATCAACAGGCGCTGGGAGCGCAGGATCTGCAGGAGGAAGATCAGTACTTGCTCGAAGTGAATCTAGAGGACCTTGAGACTTCGTCAGGTGAGAGGCAGGAATATTGGTTGCTAGCGATTCAAGCCACTCGAAAGGCATGCGCGATTGCAAGAGACAATTTGGAGAACGGAGAGTCAGATGAAGATTCGGCAGACGACAGTTCACTCGAAGATGGGCATTAATATGCTTTGAAATCCCTGCTTTCAGCAGGGTTAATTAGGCTTTCAGTAGCCTTTTGTACCCAGTAACACCTTAGGTGTTACTTGGAAGAAGAGTAGCCCTCTTTGCGGTCCTGTACTGCCAGGCTGTTTGGCACCTGCCTTCGGCCTCTAAAGACTCCCGACGCGGTTAAACTTGTCTAGGTAGCGATAATACCTAATTTCCTATGTTGTTCTGTTCTAAGGAGGGAGGAGGGAAGGAAGATGATTTTTGATTTTTGTCGATGGACAAGCCTGGCGGGGCTGCGCCACCCCTGGGGGGGAGGGCAGACCGGGTGTGTCATGAAAAGAGAAGCCGAAACATGAAACATGACAACATGACGTGATGACAGTGAAAAGAGGAGCTCGGGTGTCACGCCTTGCCACCCTCGCAAGCTTAGTATTTTGTCATAAATCAGAGTTTATTGCATTGTTATTTCAATATAGAATTATAACCAAACATCATTGACCAGAAACAAAATCAGATGTCATCAAAGTGTACCTCGTCCAGTGTAGCAGTATCTTCTACTAGTTCTAAGTTGAGCGGTGCTACAAACAATGGCGAGTCATCGTCACCTCCTGCAAATAAGCAAGCAAAGCAGGTGGCAGTAGTATTAGACTTGCCTCCAACTGCTCAAGCTTCTCATGGCGGTTGTGTAACCGCTTCCAAAAGTATTAACGCAGCTACTGGGTTCCCTCCACCCAAGATAACTACATTGTATGATATGACTGGAAAGCCCGTAGGGTGGACGTTTGCACAATTCTTTTTTCTGAAGGATTTTGTGAAGGCACTCGCGAATAAAACAGGAGCAGTAACTCACCAAGGGAACACCGATTTTAAGGCATTTAATAATCTCTCTTATGCCTTTTTATCCGGAGAAACATTGTTGGGAATGAATGTGTGGGTGATCAGGATTGATCCCAAGAAGGAAGGGATGGAGGGTAGTTTCCCCATCGATCCGAGTGGTGTGGCAGGAGCATGGGCCAAGAAAATTGGGCGCGCTGTGAGTGAATCAAAAGCTCTGGGAAGGGCTGCAAAATCCAGGTTGACTGTGGAAGACCATACCATGACCAAGGTTGAAGAAGATTGCTTTCACACCCTTTGCGCCGAATTCGATCGTAAGCGGGTGAATGGTTGGCAGACTGCAGAGGATGAACAGGTTATGCAAGCTGCATTTGCCCCTGGTGAGTATGAAGCCCTTATTTAGATAGGGGATTTTGTTTGAGAACTTCGTATATTAAGTAGAGAAATATTGTTAATGATGAACATATTTAGAGTAGTAGCAGTATGATTGATATTGATACATGATAGTAGTACAATCAATTGGACTTTTAATTACTGTTTAATTGTAAGACATCTTTGTAAACAATATTAGTGATCACTGGCATCATCCCAGTGCTCGAATCATTCAAAGGTAAGAGTTGATCACGTGATACACATAGGGCAATATTAGTGCAGTTTCGTACTCGGCTCAGTGCAACATATAATTGCCCATGGCTAAATGGAGGGGATGTCACATCAAGAAGAACCTTGTCCAGTGTTTGAGATTGACTTTTATTGAAAGTCATTGCATATGCCAGTCGGAGTGGAAATTGCATTCGTGTCAGTTGGTAAGATCGTCCAAAGCGTAGTCGGAATTTGAAGCATATCCGAGGTATGCGGAGGATACGTTCTTGAGGCTCCAATATTGTAGCAACTTCGATGCTGTGCATATGGATGGCTGTAATGCGGACTCGGGAGTTGTTTGCTATGTTGAGACCGTGGATGGCACGTGTAATTAAACATACATCTCCCACCTTTAATGTGAGCTCGTGGTCTGGCACACCATTCTTTCGATAGGTCTTGAAAATGGTTGAATTCATGATTTGCTTGATGCGTCCTTGTTCGTCGTCCACCTCATTGAAG
>JALLAX010000535.1:0-10587 GCA_036939555.1 Discostella stelligeroides
ATCATCAATACCAATATTGAGAGAGGCATGCGCGTTTTGGTACTATGAGACCAAGGATGGTGTCAAGGGGCCTGTTTCGACGCGTGTGTTGGCCGACATTCTACATGATGGAAACAGCAAAAATGACAACGACGACGACGGTGGAAAGATTGACATGAGTGCACGTATTTTTCCGTCAAATGTTAGTTGTAGTAGCGATGACGGCAATATTCATGCTGAATGGACACGTATTCAAGACTTACAATATCTGCAATTGGCAATGGAGGCAGTGACGGAAGGGACTTCTATGCCAACATCTTGGCCAGCCGCTGATAACATTGACATACAGTCGGCGCAAGTTTCAATCATGACATATGAGAATGATGAAGAAAATGGAATCAGTACTCTCGAGGCTGCCGATGATGGACTGACGCAGAAGAAAATTCAGGACGATCTGGAGACATTCTTGCTGTCGACGAATCATTTGGCAACTCACGCTGCACAGGCAGCAGCTGGTGAGAGC
This sequence comes from Discostella stelligeroides, assembly GCA_036939555.1. NCBI lineage: Eukaryota > Bacillariophyta > Thalassiosirophyceae > Thalassiosirales > Thalassiosiraceae > Discostella > Discostella stelligeroides. Next base: position 503 of record JALLAX010000535.1, read on the forward strand.
GACGAGGAGGACGAGGAGTATGAAAGTGATGGTGGGACCAAATATGTCCGAGATTCGCGCACAGGTCATTGGATACATGAGGCACTAGCACCAAAAAGGGAGAAAACGAAAGACAAGCAGTCGAATGGATCATCATTGTCGGCATCTGCATCAGCAGTACCGATAATATCCTCTAAAGTTGCAACTAACAAAAAGAGAAAGAAGAATAAGGCAAAATTCGCTTCGAAAAATGCACGAAATTGGATATATGTGACCGGTTTACCTCATAACACCAATGAAGAGGAGGTGGCAGCGTATTTTTCAAAGGTGGGGATAATCGAGTTAGACCCGGAAACACAAAAACCGAAGGTAAAGCTCTATCGACACAAAGATGATGTTGCTGTTGTGGGAAATAGTAATGTTACTACGACCAATTCTGGTGCGTTGAAAGGCGATGCATCTATTTGCTATGCTCGACCTGAGAGTGTAGAGCTGGCATTGCAAGTACTCGACGAGAATCTTTTTCGGGATGGCGCAATCCTATCTGTTCAACGAGCCAAATTTGAGCAGCATGGGGCAGTATTATTTAATGATGATGACAAAACAGGTGGCGGTGGGAGACGAATGGTATCGGAGGCGAAAAGAAAAGTGGCACGACTTGCAGCCTTGCAAGCGGTTGGTTGGGATGAGGGGGAAAATGGACGTATAGCGGGAGGATTGAAGGGATTGCGTATTGTAGTCCTGATGAATATATTTGATCCCGTGGAATTGAAACATGATACAAATGATGAAAAACTTGAGGCGTTGGAAAAGGTGGTTCGTGCTGAATGCGAGGAGTTTGGAATAGTCGAAAAGATTACGGTGTTCTCGAATCATCCTGCCGGTGTTTTGATTGTGAAATTCACTCTTCCCACCGCGGCGAGTGAGGCTGTAATGAAATTGAATGGAAAGATATTGCTGAATGGACGAAAGGTGGAGGCATCGTACTGGGATGGTGTGACTGATTATACTTGTAGAGATGAGGTGAAGGATGAGAAGGAAGCAGAGAAGAGACTAGATGAGTTTGGGGATTGGTTAGAGAATCAAGAGCTCCCTGAAGAATTTGAATTGAAAGTAGAAGAGTAACTTCTACCTAGAAACAACATCCACTCTTTGTTTCAGTGATTATTCAGCATGATCCTCCACCAGAAAACGAGCAGCAGTTGATATATGATCTAATGATACCCTGCGAGCGTATCGTGTACTCATAATTGCCTTTCCGAGATATCTATGACGGCTGATCGACTTTTGCTCGAGATCCTCTTGTTTTGGTGGCAATGGCTTAGCCGCCTTCACGATCCAAATATCCACAGCCAATCTCTTCCTTGACTCTACTTTGTTGGTTTGTGAATCTGGATGATATTTCAAGGCTGTTCGTGCCGCTTCTTCGATTACAATCTTTAGTCTCTTCTGGTCCTTTGAAATCTGTTCTTCCTCTGTCAAGGGAAGAGAATTATCCTCCTCCTCCTCCTCGACTTGAGTTAAGACACGTAGTAAAGTCTCCATCACATCCTTCCTGGCCACACTGCCAAAAGTATCGGCCCCTCCACCGGTGCAACAGACATTGCACCTATCAATAGTACCTCCTGGTAGACTTCGATACATTCTGACTTCCACACCGCCATCATCGTCATCTCTATCGTCCAAGCCAATCAAGATTCCAATTACACCCAAAACACGTGCCCCCGGTCGCAGTCCAATACTGTGCATCACTTTTCCCATTTCTTTGGCCAGCTCTCGGGCAGTAATCACTTCACCGAGAGTTATATGAGTCCAGGAGGCTGCAACTCTTCGAAAGGCCGAGGCAAGTGCACGTGAATCGCCAGCCAGTCCAGAAGTAAGGAGTAGATGCGTGGGTGATAAACGATGAATTTTTGTGTTTAGCATGGGATCATAGTCCATGATACCAAACGGAAGTATTGATAGTGATTGGTCTGATGATGTGAATCTATCCGACTCTGTGCGATTCTCTATGCTCGTATCACTATCAACAGATATGGTCGTATGCGATTGATCTGTTATTATCGACTGGCAGCTATTCATATTTTCTTCATCGTCGCCGTCATCGTTGTCGCGTTCTTCATCGCAAATGCTAGGAAATGCAAAAACGACCACCCCATTACATTCCACACATGCTGTCAATCCTCTGCCACGCTCCTCTGCGGCAATTAATGCATATTCCAATTGCAGTAATCTTCCGTCGGGAGAGAAGGTGGTGATGCTACGATCATACTTATCAGCGGAACGGGTGGTGGGAGCTCCACGGACCCGTCGAGCAGAGAGAGACCGAGCCGCATGAGCTGATTGGTGGTGGGAGTGTAGTAGCAGGGATATGAGGAGCAACCAGGTCATGGTCGGCGCAGATCAGCACGTCGTGGTATTGGTAGAATTTAGAATTGGTAATTGATATTACGATATCATTTCCCGCCATTTTTGACTAGTTGAAAAACCACAATCTGAATACTTCGATCAGCCACAAATCCTCATCTACCTTAATGCTTAATGGTACTTGGTTCCTGCAAATTAATGATGTGCAGAATGAAAGAGATGACTGTCCATTGGTTCTAAGGAACGCTGAAAATATGAAGCATCATGTATTCACGGCCTTTATTGTTATTCACACCAATGACTTGTTATATTCAATCTCAATAATTATGTTCAACCTTCAACCAGATAATAATCTTGGATAACAGTAACACAATCCAATCATACAACGGTAGCCACGAAGATATCCTACAAATATCTCCTTTGCTCGAAGAATTTTTTCAAATACAGCACCTGCACAAATGCAATCAAAACTAATATAATCGCCTCTAATATCGTCCATTGCATTACGATATGGAAAGTCACGCCTGCCAGTATTCGATGTTTGTTCTCTCGTTCACGCATGTATTCCTGATGATCGGACATGGTATGCAATCCTGTCAAAAGTTTCGAACTCATTGTGAGTAAATTGGCAGTTAATTGATCATCCGGGCCAGAAATTGCTCCATCGAGTCCTCGAATGGGAGATATCACACGAATTGCAAATCCCACCTCGCGAGGGAATCCATCTTGTTTGGCGTAGGTGTCATCCGAACCCAAATTGCCGTTTTGGATGCATAATTCATACTTTCCAGATTGAGAATTATGAATGGTAAATGTCCCCTCGGAAGTTCCCGATTTCGATTGCCATATGGGTGTTTTTTGTTCATTGTAGAGCGATACTCCGATGGGGTCCGGCGAGAGTTCGTCGTCAAGACAATCAAAATTCCCACTGGAGGTAATATGTTTGTGCATAATAATGGATGTTGGACAGTGTTAAACAATGATTTCATGTGAGTGACGCGATTAAGCAAACCGAACGTGGACCTCCGAAAAAACGGCAAAGATGTATTACGGGATGCTCACCTAATTGTCGAGGTCACGCCGGAGGGTGCTCGGACGACGAAACATTCTTCTTCTCCGCTTTTAACGACGGTGGAGAGGGCACCGTCGACAACAAAAATACCACGCAATTCAAGGGCTGCAAAAGTGAAAAGGAGCGCAGTCTTCAACTTCGTCATGGTCTTTGGGTGGTGCAGAGGCAGGAGGAGCAGGTAATAGTCGGCTATCCAGAGTGGTCGAGGGTCGAGGCGGAGATCGAGCGAGGACCGATGATCGATGATAGACGACGATGAGCGATGTGACAGGCGGGAAGTGGAAGTGGAATAAAAAGAGCGCAATAGCGCCCCCTTTTTGAGCGAGACCCCGCGCCGCCCAAGCAAGCACCTGCAAGCACGCTCGCTCGGCACCGGCACCGGCACCTTCTCCTTCTGTCTCAGATCTCAGATTCATTCAGTGTATCTATCATTATCAAGCCAATTGAACCATGATGTTCTCTCTAGCCTCTCGCGTTGCCCGTCCCATTGTCACCCAAGCGGTCCGTCATCCCACCATTACCAGAAGCATGGTCACCGTCAAGGAGGGCCTCACCGCCACCGACGCCTGGAACAAGAGTTGCTACTCGGGCATTGACTACACAATTAGCGAAGAACTACCGGTGTATGATGCCGTGCAGAAATTTGCCGCGTACAACATCGGATGTCTTGTCACGGTCGATGCAGATGGTAAAATATCGGGCGTGGTTAGCGAACGCGACTACGTGTGTAAGATTGCTTTGCTTGGCAAAACGTCCAAGGAGACAAAAGTCAAGGGTAAGCTCAGTAGTAGATAATTTTGCTCCTTTCCCTTTATTTTTATTGCGTTGTCATCAGTTATCTTACAAGGTATTTAATGTATTTCTCTTTGTACCATTACATCCAAACACATAATATAAGAAATCTCCACGAAGAGTGCCAATCTAATTACGGCCTCACCCGGCGAAAGCGTCTCGGGCTGCATGGCAAAAATGTTGTTGAAAGACATTCGACACTTGCCACTCTTGGATGAGACCGGCAAGGTTGTGGGAATTGTATCGATTAAGGATTTGGTGAAAGCGGAGCTCAAAGAGAAGGAAGAGGCCATTAGGACGCTATCGAATTTCGCCCTAGGGAAGGGGGGACATTTCGGCTCGGACTAATAGACGAATGACCAGTTGTGAAAGCTCTCACTCTGGGGAGCTGAATCGACGAGTTAAATTTCAAAATTTATTTGTCGCGTCGGTGACAACAGGTGCGCAAAGCAGCAGCAGTTGTAGGATTTATTTCGCGTAAACACCAATCAGCTTACCCTCGATAAACATTTCATTGTTTGATCATTCTTTATTGTAGTCTATCCTCGTGCTTTTCGACATGTCTCACCCCGGCGTTCCAGACGAATCCGACCGCTCGACAAACGAATTTCCATCTCGTTCCATGTCTCGGTCAGAAAATATCGTCTTCGAGGAAAAGTTGAACTCAAGAATTTGTGATTGCAGCTCAAGCTCGTCAGTAACAAGTGGAAGCAGTGATATCAGTGACATCCCGCCTCCTCCTCCACTGGAAGATGACGACGACGACGACGACGACGACTCAATTTCTCATTGCAGTTATATTAGCAGTAGTATCTTACACTCAGCTTCCAACCGTATTGAAACCGTCGAGGGTATTTGTAGCGGCATTTGTAGAAGCTCTGCCACTGCTGTTACAAACCAGAAGCCTGATGTCGGTCGCTCTAGTTGCAATGTCAGCAATGACGACACTAGTCGTCCGTGCAGTGTGATGTGGGAAAGTGGGAAGCGCATTCTAGCTAGTGCTTCGACTTGTGGTGGCAACGAACTCGAGTGTTCAAACACTAATCATCAGATTGCTGTCGCATGCGAAGGAGACGATACAGAGATTGACATGAATTTCGATCTTTCCAATGCATGTGAAAATGAGGATTGCAAAAAAGCCAAAGATTCGACTTGTTGCAGCGCCAAATGCAACAATTCTACCACCGGTGGAAGAGTCGATCATAAGACAATCGGTGTTTTTGATTTTTGGGACATCCCTGACAAAATTATCGATGCCTCCTGTGCAGGGTCGAGACATGAGGATCGCAGCATCGCCATCTTTCCTAACGTCCAAGATGGTGACGATGATGTATCAAGTTTGATCCGGCCTAGTATTTCTCGATTGGAAAATGGTAGGCATCGCTCAGATGATTCGATCCTTAGTTTACGGAGCGTTCGATCAAAGCACCATGAAAATCAATCTACGCGAGGAAATGCACGAGTTGATCCTCCAGCGCGCAATGAAGACGGAGACGCTCCATCTTTTAGTCTTTCTCCTGCTGATCATCGAAGTGATAGAAATCGCGCTCTCCGTGATTGTTTTCTTATTCTGAAGGTATTTGCTCTACGATGTACATTCGACCATTGGCGACGAAAGACGAAATTTGAAGAGCAGTCATCATCTTCTCTCTTTGAGCCTTTATCCTTTGATAACTGTGACGATTTTGAAATGCTGTCTTTGTTGTCGTCAAATAGTAACGTCTCACCAAGCATCCTTGGCCCCGACGCCTTCAGCTTTACTTCTGTGAGAAACGTACGATTACGACCGATATCATCACCTTTTCACGTAAGTAGATCAATCTTGATTCAGTTTCAGCATTGGTACCATTCGCTAACTTTCAATAGTAGAAACCCAACGTGCATCAGAGGAAGAAACAAATCCAATCTTACAAGATTTTTGACCATGTTTTTGAGCGGGTAGTAATGCGCCGGGCATTGATTGAATGGGCCGAGAAGACGAAATTAATTGCATGGTATAATTCAATACTTCAGACACGAGCTTTGATGGTGCACCGTCGGATTTTGGAAAAATGTCTGCATTCATGGAGAGAAGTTACCGTAGCAGCTTTGGAATTTCGACAGAAATACTTTCTCATGATGATTTTTAATCGCTGGAAGTGTTATACAGATGAATGCATAGATCTACGGCAGATGAGATACATAGCACTCATTCATTGGGCTTCAGTCAAATGCAAGAAAACATTTGTAGCATTGAAATTAAATGCCACACAAAACAAAGAAGCAAACACGGTAACGTCCCTTATCCAAAGCAAATGTGGGAGTAGTGCATCGACAAGATCAAGGAATACTTTCGTACAACATGGTTTGAGTTCTTCTGATCGGATGGCGTATAACTCTACGGCGGCCAACGATGGTCGGGGGCAGTCACACGATCATAAATCACGAAAGAACGCAGTGCATTTTAGTTACTCAGGAAGACAGGATATGTATAAGAGTGACAACTTTAGAGGATCGTTTCTAAAACCAGGGTCAATCTCGCCGCCGACGTTCATACCGAGAAATGCCCCATCGCACAATCTCTACTCTCTTCATGCCTTGCGTGATGAATCTTGTCGTGGTAGAAATTATTCGGATGGTAGGCCAATGCCGGTTTTTCGCTCATTAACATCACACGAGCAACCCACGCCTTTTGTCGCGGGAGTGTCCCGAAGTCCCAGCCAGAATCTGAACCTTACCAGATCCGGACAATTACTTTCATGTTCACAAACACGACAGCATAACAATCAATGCATGGAAGAGGTCAATATTGATGTTCCCTCCAGGAGACCCGCACTGAGAAGTACCAGTGATTTCATAATATCCAATGTTCTGGACGAAATGATATCAAAAGTAGAACGACGTCACTTCGGATATACCATTAATTGTGATCACAACATGAATTTATGTTTAAAGTAAACAATGGATCGCAATCCATTCCATTATTTCTTATCACTTGTTTCAGGTGCCTCGTAGTCTGGATTGTCCTTGAGAATGACAATGCCCTCCAACACACTGCTCACACTTAGAACTTCTTCGGTCCCAAGCTCCGCCCGCTCTTTGGCGCTGATCAACACGGGAGTTGTGTGAGTCTGAAATCCAGTGATTGTCTTAGGTTTGCCCGCTTGGCCAACAGTATCCACCGCTTGTCCCACGCGGACAGTCACTGGCCTCCACGTGAGATCCTCATTCACCGTTATAAGCATCCGTGGATTCATCGCACACGTAAGGTAATATAGAAGGTAGTGTGTTTTATCAAGCAATGTGCTCTTGAGGTCAAGGCAGGAGTAGATTAATGTCAAGACACCACCAAGAGCCGGCCCACTGGTAATCATCCTATCGGAGTGCATAGGGTTTAGAGTCAGCAGTCCTTTACCCATATGTAGCATCGCCTGTGCTATGCGGACACAAAACACGTGTCCAGCTTCTTTACTGTAAAACTCGCTCAACTGACGCAACAAACCAGCAACGCGAGAATTGTTCGTTCCAGCGCTGGTTAGTCCCATAGCAAGAATTGCATTTTGGGAGATTTCAGTATCGGGATCGTGCGACATTCTTGATAGCTGATCAATGACACTAAAGTCTGGACTGGAAATATTGAGCACACCCAATGCAAGCGGTACAGCTCGCTTTACAGGAAGCTCACAATAGTGGAGCAAGTGTTCGAATGATCGAAGTGCCATCTCAGCACCAACTTGCTCTCCCATGGTAATCAGAGCGATGCCAACGACTGCCGCCATTTGATGCTCCGCATCCTCCTCGAGGTGTTCCGCGCATTGATGGAGCATCTCTTGAACCCTCAGAACATTACCACTGCCAGCGTACGCACATGTCTCCAATACAATGGCCGCAAACTTTGAAATTTTGTGCTCAATTGTGCGCAAAGCTTCAATCATTGCTTCCGCCTTCTCCATTCTACCGAGAAATAACAGTCCGAGGCCAAGGCATAGAAATTTGGCATGCGAATGGTCGAGTTCTTCGTCTGAGGCCTCCATAAGTCGCTGAACAATAGTCCCGCCGACAGCATCATCACACTTTCCAACGTAAATCATTCCCAACGCCAAACCAGCAAGTGACACTTCGAGCATGGTAGTAGGCACAGAGGTTTCCTGCTCAACGATAGGAAGAAGAAGCTCCATTACATCCTCTCTAGCAGAGCCCGCATAAGCAATCCCCAATCCAGTGCAGGCTGCGCATTTCATGATATGGGAATCTCCATTGATATGCTCGTCTAACAGAGCCAAAGTGGGATCGGCATCGTTGCGTACACCACTGCTCAGGACGCCAACCGCAAGGGCGGCCCCCGCCTTGACGTAGTCCTCAGACGAATACAGGAATTTGTCAATTTGCGCAAGGCCCTCCTCGACATTCCAGAGCTGTATGAGACCAAGCGATGCCGCGGCTGCCATCATACCATGATCTTTGTTTTTGTAGAGCCATTCGTTGTCTGGAGTCATGAGCTGAGAAAAAGAATCAATACCAAGTTGTATTGAGGCATTAATAAGAAATGCGAGAATGGCGAAAAATTATTGAACATTCACATGCTGCGCACCTTATCCTGTCCAAAACCAGCATTCACAAAAGCGTTGACATACGTGCTTGCCAAATTTGCCCGCGCAGAATCGACCCCCACCCCCCCCACATCCCTTCTCCTACTAAATCCCCCCGTCTCAGCCAGGTGACTCTTGTATATATCCTCGGGAGTTTTGGGGTCCATTACATCCAAGTCCTGTGCCACCTTCAAAAATTCCTCACTCAGCTTTTCGTTACCAATAAGTTCGTTTAGTTCTGTCGCCTCGTCATCATCGTCATTATCTATTTCGTAGTTGATACGCTGACGAGCCAGAAGGAGACACATTTGCTTCTTCATGAGTTTATCATCGGAGCATTGAGCGAAGAGGGTTGGGATGGCATCTTCATTACCCATTCGGAGGGCGACGCGAAGTGCGTCGTGGTATTGAGATTGTTTGATGAATAGCTCGTAGGCGGTCTCGAGAACCTCCTGTGAAAGATATCGAAGGGACTTTTTCAATGAGATTGAAAACATCGGCAAAAAATAACAGCAACTAAGTGCATCTACAACTCACAGCGTAATCATCCGGATCGCTCATGAAATCAGCAGTCTTGATCAAATACAAACATATCCTCCTATAATTCCCCCCGTCAATACTTTCCAAATCNGGCATAGATATGAATCCAAAAACAAAATGTTCAACTCTCTCACCATGTTTCCCCAAAGTCATGGCCAACACCGCCAATACATCCGCCAATCTTGCCCTCAAAAACACCATATCCTTATCCCCCTCAATCTCCTCTTTACTGCTTCCATCAGCAATACTACCATAATATTTCTTCAATACATCGAATTTGGGTCGCAAGAACTTTAATGGCTTGGGCACGCTCGTCATACTAGACGTGGCACTGCGCAATTCGGTAACAATGACCTCCATGGCCTTGAGACGTATGGGTGGCGTTACGGAAGTTTCGTTGGCTTCGTTAATTAAGGTTGAGACGCATGTTTCGAGACGCTCCTTGAGCTCGCGATCTTCCTCGGATAGGACATTGTCGTCATCGTCGATGACAATGTCGCCATTGCTGGATTTACCCTTTTTTTTCTTCGCGGGAGACGCGGGCTTCTTCGTTGACGACGAAGACGCATCATTGAGATCCTTTTTGCCAGCCTCGCCAAGGAGTTCTACTGGTTTATCGTCATCTTTGGGTGCCATGGTTTGGTGATGAATGGGGTTAGTGATGTGAGTATTGTTCGCTTTGGCTTTGTTATGGTATCTCTAGAAAGAGAGAGGTCGACGCAGGTGGATATTCGTATTCATAGTCATCGTCGTCCTTCGGCAGCCTT
>JALLAX010000536.1:0-13268 GCA_036939555.1 Discostella stelligeroides
AAGATGTACACGACTTCTTTGCCGAGGCAAAGCAATATGGACTGGATGAATGTGAAATAATTGAGAGTGACAAGATCCCATCACAGCCATCATCCAATATGACCGATAGCAACAATAGAGCAACCAAGGGCTTTTCAGAAGCAAGTAATGACATTTACTGTCTTGCCACTGAGGGGGGTAACAATCGACAAGCATACTTCATCGCCACGCAAGATGATACTCTCGCGGATGCATTGCGAGCCATGCCATACGTTCCATTATTTAGACTAGGACGTGCCGTCCTGCTATTAGAGGCACCATCTTCGGCATCGCGGAGCTACACCGGAAATATTGAACAGCACAAATTAGCCAGCGCAGGTGGTTTGATGACTTCTGAGGAGCGTCAGATGGTCAATGCCGTGAACAAACGTGAAAGGATTAAACGAAAGGAATCCATGAAGAAGGTGCAAGAGGCGCGAGTGAAACGATCTCGGGAAGAGATTGGTGGAAGTGTCAACGTTAGGAGGAAGAAAAAGGCAAAAGGCCCTAACCCGTTGAGTTGTAAAGGTAAAGGTAAAATAGTAAGCTAATTATTTTTTTACTGAGTTATTCATGTTTTTGAGTTCATTGGCGTGACCGTTTTGCGGGTCTCTCCTCCCGGTCGACAGTTTGATTTCTTGCTGCCTCGTCTAATAATGAAAACGAAAACCCCGTCCTATCGGGTGCTGCTCCACCATCATCCCATCCCACAACACTCCAACCCGCACTGCCAAATGCCTTGGACCCATACCCCGCTCTCCATCCCGCCCTTCCATAGGAGGCGGCTAATCCCGCAAACTCTCCAGTGCTAGTAGTGGACATGATTGGCTTTCGGAAGAAGTTCTGGGGAGGAGGAATACCGTCCCTATCCCCTTTGGGAGTTGCCAGCTTCACTTCCACCATTTTCCCAAACATATTGATTGGTTGCGCTTCGACTGCTTTTTGGGCTCCTCCACTACCATGCTCGAATGTGACGAAGCCGAATCCGCGCGAACGTTGATTTACCATATCCATCATCACGATAGCCTAGAAAAACGAAAATGTGAGCAAGACATTTGATTCAAGTATGGAAAAAGAATCAGCAACTAAGATGATACAAGTTACTCACATCAGTGACAGGTCCAAAGCAGGAGAAGAACTCCTGTAAACCATCTCTGTCGACATGTAAAGGAAGCCCTCCAACAAATACCTTGTTCTGTAGCTCTTCTGGACTCGGTCCACCACCACCAGAAGCAGAAGCGCCACCACCAACAACAGAAGCAGTAGTGGTGCCATCTCCTTGCTTGCTCTGTGAGGATTGATGTGATCCACCATCCTTCCCGTAAAATTTAAGTTGGCGAGATAACGATGAGATGTGAGTATCAATTGGACAAGTAGGATGATGCAGATAATATTATGACGAGAAAAGCAAGCTGGAAGCTCACCTCCCCGCCATGATGAATACTCGGTGGTGCCATCCCCCTGGCCTGTGCTCTCTTCACATCCACAACCTTGTGGTTTATCTCGTGTGGCTTATTCTTCAGTATTAAATCCACAGTTTCGTCACTCGCAAACACGACAAACGCAAAACTGAGCCAAAAGGAGAGAAGAGAAGGGATGATGCACTATTAATTATGAGCACAGAAAGAGAAACAATATCTACCTGATGCTGCTGCTGAAAAAGTCGCAATCATACCACGCACCCGCGAGGATCTCCCGTATTGCGATCACGCATCACTTCCACGGACACAACTTCACCGTACTGCTCGAAGTGATATCGGAGTGTTTCCTCGGTAGTTTGCCACGAGAGGCCACCCACGAAGATTTTGGCGGCATCTATCTGACCTCCTGCGTTGGTGGTACTTGCACCCCCACTACCGTGATCGGAATGGCCATAATACGACATGATGCTATGTTACGACGACGAGGGTTCCAAGTTTCATCGAGAGCGAGGGCGAGGAGAGAGAGATGGAAGGAAGGGAATCAGAAATCATCGATCCATCGACCATCGAGGAGCACGGTCGTTATTGTTATTGGTTTTGGTTTTGGACATTTTGGACCTAGAAAAATTTATTGTAAAATCGTGAAAAACTTAAAAAAGAAAAAAGAGAAAAATCAGAAATCGGCCTGAACGGAAATCTACAGAAATCAAAATCAATGAAATACAACTAAAAACTAAAAATGAAAAATGAGCCGTATCTACTGATGTGAATAGAAGATATTATATATTATGCATAATTTAATTGCAATTGGGGAATTTGTAATAACAGGGACATAGCTTACTCAGATTCAATGGGAAATAAGTGGGGTGTGTTTTTCACTATCGCAAACATGGTTGATAAATCACGTCGACCTCCCAACAGTGCCAAAATATGTGATGCGCAGTACATCGCCTTTAAACCATCACGATTTTGAACGACAGACAAATACTCCAGTAGAGCATCATGGTTCTCCCCCGCAAAGTGTAGTATTTTACGCTGCACTGCTAATTCGGAGCAGCTTATTGACAATCGATTGATCTTCAAAAACGATTGCATTTTTCTAACGTTTGCTGCGCCGTCTTCGACTTGTGATATTTTCCTCATAATGACAGATACAAGATAGTGATTGCACTTTCTCAAACGTTCGATTGATGAGGTGTTACCAACACATTGAAGCATAGATCTGACACCTTCATCCCCTATCGGATTTTCGCTCAATACTAACCATTTAAGTGATGAGTTGAAATGTTCCAACGAACTTGAGAGTGCAATTACACCGGTGGGACCGATGTTATTTTTCTCCAAATTCATCATCTCCAGCGTACCATTGCAAGCAAGCGCATCGGCTAGATGTTGCGCTCCTTCGTCACCGATATGATTGTTTCCTAAGCTTAATTCCCTCAAAGTAGTGTTATATTTTAGCGCCATTGAAATAAACGATGCACCCAGCCACCCGACTCGATTGTCGCACAAATATAGTTTGTAGTACTCACGACAACGAGGCTCTTCTAACGCATCGACAATCCTTACAACTCCTTTATCTCGTATGTGGTTACCAACTAAAAAAATTGCACCTTCGCTTTCACCATCTTCAGGAACAGCTTCTTCTTCTTCGGTGTTGGTGTTGGTGGCATCACGACGACAGATCATGTCCACTTCGAACTCGAACATGGCCGATAAAATGCGGCGGTATCGCATGGTTTGAAGGAAAATGAACGGCGACGGAGAACATGGGACGATGATGGACAAAGGCTTGGGAGGGTCGCTTGGGGATTGAAGAGTGCTAGCTCGATTGAAGGGATGGGGGCGGCGGCGTGCCGAATGAAGTCGAACAAGTCGAAGAGCTTGTGTACTGTATGTTTGTACTCAATTGAGGCATAAATGGAACCCCTCCAATGGGATACACTTGTAGTCGCCAATAATTGTCTGATTTCAATGTTTTTTGCCTAATTCAATAGCCAAGCTCTCTGGCTATTGAATTAGGCAAGAAACGTCAAAATCGGAACATTAATGGCGATTACAAGTGTATCCCATTGGAGGGGTTTGAGTTGTGATCAATCTACATAGTCGAAATTTTAAAATTATTTAACGAATTAAAAAAAAATGCGAATGTTCGATGGGCTGTAACTCAGCCAATATCAGGTTGTTTCGGATGCTCCAAGTTGGAAACCCCCTCTTTTGATCCAAGGAAAAATGTTGCCTTAAGTGGCAAAGTCAAAAAGCGGGTTCTTTAAAACCTGGAATTTTGTGTGTCTGGATTGAGTACAAACATACAGTATCGTAAGAGATTGTAGATAAAGGAAGTACGCGCTTTGGACGCTCGCTGAGCGGCGGGATAGAGTTCGCGTTCCATTCGCTGGAAAGAGATTCAAGTTGTTGACACCATGCATGATTTTCTTGACCTTGATAGCCAGGACGATGTTCTTTGTCAGTGATGGAACCGAACCTCATCTCAGACCACCGTAGGTCTTCGCATCATAATCGAGTAATTAAAAGGAATATTTATCTAACAGTCTCACCAACCGCATCAGCTGTCAATCAACATCACAAATGCATATTTTTCATCATCAAGAGCAAGGATCGGATGAAGGGAAAGGACAACGGGAGCACTGTGCCATCTGTGGAAGGCAATTAATGGAGCGTAAGGGGTTACTGCATCGACTGACGCCAATTTCGAATGCGTTTGTCCTAAATGGCTACTGCCTGTGCCACTCCGATGTAACCGATGCACAAATGAAAACAAGTCCGAGGAATACGCCTACCACCGGTCAACATGATGTTGGCACTCCTCAAACAACGCCCCAAGAATGAAGAAAGGAGTTTCAGACATAATTTACCGTATGACGATGTTTAGAATAGAGATACATTTAACTTTACACCATTTCACATGATACTGCGCATATCGTTTCTCACCAAGAGTCATGATGAATCCCACTTGGTTTTTCCCTGAGAGATATTGTGAGCCACTATTTGGAGCTGTCTCCAGTGGCAAAATTAAATCATGGATCCTGGAGGTGACCATAACCCACTTCAAGGTGGAAGTCTCCTCTTTCATCAGTCATACCCTTGCCACAAGAATCGAGCACCCACTTCTTACCCGTAGCTTGGATGACTTATCAGAACAGAGTGAGCGAGACCATAATCGCCTCCACTTGTCAATAAATTATCATCTTCCACAGCTCCTGCAAATAGTTCAAATTTCCCGTTTCCGTATTCGCAGCAGATCCCGTCACCACATATTTCGGTTGGATCATCATCGCACGGATAGGAATCTCCGATCGTAAAGCGAAACTGGGGATTGACATCGGAACTGTCTCCGAATGTAGGAATTTGTTCCACAATGGTCATCAACTTGAAGCGTTCGCTGTACCAACCAATTGGACGTTGGGCCAATATCAAGGAGTCTGTTACAGACTCGAGTTTCCAATACAAGTCATCGGGAAAGTTGTCAAACTTGGTTTTGGTCAGCGCGTAAGGACCATAAAAGGTAATCAAATTTTATAAACATGACGTACCTTTATTTTCAGAGAGAAGTAATTCTGAGGATCTATTCCAGTGTAAAATGCATGATCCAATCTTTTGACCGTGTCTCCCTTTTCGTCATAAAACAATTGCTCGTGCATAATAAGGTTTGACATGAGTGCCCTCCCCCGGTACACAGCAACGTAGCCCTTCATTCCATCCCCAAACGAATCACGTAAACTGATGCGATAAAAATGGTCATGGCTTAATTGGAGCTTATGATGGAACGTATAGTTCGAATATCCTGAATAAAAGCCATGTGGGATCATTGCCGCCACTTGGCTGCTATTCTGTCCAGAGAGGAGAGGGGACACAATCCAAGAGAATTCTTCCGGTTTCTCGTCCAAGGAAATTTCTATTGTAACGTATTGATACTCGTCGCTTTCATCATCTTCTAGAAACCCCGCGCCGGTAAAGTTTGAAATGATTGATTCGTCACAATTGAAGTTGGTAGGGGCAATTTGACTGTACTGGCATACTGTCTCTCTAATCCATTCGTATTGACTACTCACACGAGAATAAATGCCAGGAAATATGGGCTATGGTTAAGTAGGATATAAAATCAACCANGACGCTCTTCCGATCTCCATTGAGACAATGCCAACCTGAAACAAAAGTAATGTATCAGATTGGATAAGGGGTTATAATGAATTTCAACTCGTTTGCACAGGTAGAATAAGATGTTTTCCTACCTGCACATCCTCCCCACTTGATAGACGAATTATCACGGGGCTGCCAGAATCTCCTAGACATGTATCTTCATTTACTGGTGTATCCGTACCATCTTCGTCCATGGCACACCTGGGCTCAACAGTGGAGTCAAAGATGAAGATGATGGAAACAATGAATATTATGGCTGGGATGTACAAAGGACCAGACTGGGGAAGGTCTTCAACTTACATCATGTTTTCTGTCACAGTTGAATCATAGCGAACCTCCTCACCATTCACGAGTCCCTCCTTCAACAGGCATATGTTATTTGGAACATACTCCAATTGTGTCTCTAGAACCTGCATACTCGGTTCCAGTATATCTGGGTCGGCATTCGTATCACCCCAACCCATTATCGTCAACTTCTCTCCCGGAATAGAGGGTGCGTTCCTATCGGTATTCAATTGTGTTAAAGATATTCGAATGTCGTCCTCCTTCCCCTGCTTCTCCATGAGAATGCTCGGATGGACTAATTTTAGGAGCATAAAATCATTATCGACCGTTGTGGGATCCCACAATGGATGTTTAATTTCGTAGGCCACGTCAATTCTCTCGTGTATGTTTTCATCGTAGGGAATGGTTTTATTGTATCGACCTAACTCGACTGTGGTAGCAAATCCGGCACAGTGTGCAGCGGTTAGAACCATATCCTTTGCAACAAGCTGTTAAATAATATAGTGGTGGCAGAGCGCAAAGGGAGAGGGACGAGGAGCANTACCGATGCCGCCGCCGCCACCACCACGGTTACGACGAGGAAGTAATTGGATACTGATGATGAGGGCATTCCAACAACACTGGGGCTGAAGGCTGAATCAAGTTTCGGGGACACGCGTGTTGATGTTGTGGAAATGGATACAACAAAACAACAACTGGATGGGACTGGGACTGGGGTTCTCCGCGCCCGCCGGTTCTTCCCTCCTATGGTATGGTACGATACAACATACTGTACACTACTTGCTAGCCGACGCAAGAACGGTACCTATGGTATGGTATTGAAAAGAGGTGGCCGTTGCGGGGACGCAGGACAGGCGATGCCGCTCGCGCCACACATCACACATCATCCATCTCCCATCAACCTTCAACCCATCATCGTTGATGGGACGTTTACTTTGTAGTCTATGATTCGATTTGCCCATCGATTCGACCTTGGTTCGTTGCCACGAACCTAAACTAACTGAATAGGGGTGCGTTCATCACCCCGGCCACGGCCATTACTTGCCTACCTCGATAACTGTAGATATCTCCGTCTTTCGTCCGTGCGCGCCCCGTCACGGCGCCACTTTCTCAGTTTATCATACCCAAGTTTTCGAAGACAGCCAAGCCCGACAATGACCACTACCAGCAATCCTCCTTCCACGACGGCGCAGGGTACCAAGGTCCCGAAGAAAACCCGGAACTCTGGCGCCGGCCAGCAGCATAACGATAATGAAGATGGAGGTGGGGGAACTCCTGGTGGTGGCGGAGGCGGCGGCGGCGGCGGCGGCGGCAGCGGCGGCGGCGGCGGCGGCGGTGGCGGCGGCGGTGGCGGCGGCGGTGGCCCACGCGGGAACCCACCACCATATCGGCCACCCACCACGGCCCAGGTCATGGTAACGATGTTTCAAGGCCTTGGATTTACTCCGGCAGTTGCGGCGTACATCGTTAACCAAGAATTGATCAACAGCCCTGCCATGATGCGCGATCTCGACGACGATCGATGTGATAATATCGCAAAGATTGTTCGTAAAGTGCCTGCCACGCCCGGCGGCACCGACTATCACACCGTTGCCGATGCCGCCGTACGCAACTTCCAACTCGCGGTGGCTTATGTTAAGCATCACGACCGCACCACGCGCACAATCTTGCCACCTGAAATCAACCCAGCAAAGTTTGCTGGGATCAAGGTTCAACGCGAGATTGAAGAGAAACAGAAGGGAGTCAAAGTTGACCTCCCAACTGGCTTGACCCTTGACCAGCCCATCAAGGTTGCAAAAACATTCGAGGCTGTCGTCGAACACCTCGGACGTTACCGTGGGATTAGCGGTGTACCACTCTCGTACGTGGTTCGCACACACCTACTACCCCCCAACCAGTACACTGACCCGCCAGTCGGTGACTTTAACTCTGCCTACTCCTCGTACGATGCGGAGCTTGTAGCTCGTGCCCCCATCACGCTTGCCGGCGATACAGGCCTCGAGGAGGGGCCATATCACCACGCGTTTATGGTTGACATGACCCGAGTGTGGGAGATCTTGCACGATCTGTTCCACACCCAATCGGTCTGGCTTCATGTGAAGAAGATCCAGGCGGCTCGGAATGGGCGTGCATGCTTTCGGATGCTGCACAACCACCTCCTTGGAGGTATTAATTCCACACACCTGGGTTTGCAGATCATCGCCCAGCTCCGTGCACTCAAGTTTGAGGGCAATCGCAAGAACTTCACGTTCGATAAGTACGTTGCAAAACATGTCAATTTGCACAACCAAGCTGAAGCACTCCGTGCTCACAACTTTAAGGAACTGACCGAGGAGATGAAGGTTGACATCTTCCTCTGTGGCATTTCGTCCAATGCCGGTCTTGAGTCGTGCAAAAATAATGTCATTGCCGACCCAATGTTCCTCAGCGACTTTCAGCGTGTGAAAGAACATTACACTGCCTATGTCCGCCAGCGTGCGGCTTATGACCCACCCCCTGCTCGCAACGTTTCCGCCGTCAAGTCTGGCAAAGGAGCGAAGGCGAAGTCCAGCGGGGGCGGTACTGCTAAACCGACTGATGCTGAAATTGCTGCTTGTCCAATCAAGCTCAAGCATTACACGACGGCCGAGTATGCTAAACTCACCGCTGTGGAGAAGGCCAAGTTACATTTGCTCCGCCATCATGGCGGTAGCAAGCCTGGCACCAAGCGCTCTACGAGCGGCCGCAACGTTAGTGCCGTCTCCACTGCCTCTGATGATCTCAGTGATGATATGGAGAACCTGACAGTTGGCCATAGTGACGATGAGTCCAGCACCAAGAGTGTGAAGACTTCAAATTCTGGCCACCCTGCCCTTGGCCGTCAGCCCAAGCGTGCAAAGAAAGAATGATCTTTTCCGTCGGGACGGCGATGCGTACAAGTCGTTTCTTCCCGCGGTACCTCGTTTGCCATTGCCCATGCCCTTGCCCAAAGTTCTAGGATTACTGCGATTAATTCTAAATCTAATTCGTTAGTTGAAACTACACTAGAACTCGATTCTCACGCCGACACCTGTGTGCTAGGTAGGGATGCCCTCATCATCCAGGATTTCGAACGCCCAGTCGAGGTCTATGGTTTTGATCCCAACAAAGGCGCCGAGTCTTATCGCACCGTGAGTGGTGTTGTGAAGTACCACCACCCACTTTCAGGGGAGTGTTTTCACCTGGTTATTCACCAGGCGATCCACGTCCCCCACCTCGAACATCACCTGCTTTGCCCAATGCAATGCCGTGTGAATGACGTGACTGTCAATGACGTGCCAAAGTTTCTGGCACCTGACCCCACTGAAAATACGCATGCATTAATTTTTCAGGTGGATTCGACTGACGATGAACCCCCACGGACTGTGACCCTTCCCCTCGAGCTTCGGGGTGTCACCTCTATCATTAATGTGGGAGTTCCTACTGCTGACGAGTTCGACATGCGGAAGTGCACCCGTCTTGAGCTCACCTCCGAGCACCTGCCCTGGGATCCGAATGACCCCGGTTTTGCGGAGCAGGAGAAGGCCATGACCGATTACCATGGCATGATCGTCGATAGCAGCGCTAATGCAAGGGGACGCTCTTACATTATCAATGCTCTGTCGTCCTTTCCCGATGCTGCCAACATCGATGACGACGAGAATCTTGCCACTGCCCTTGAATCACACGTGGTCATTGGTTCCGTCGATAGCCACTCGTTGACCGCAAGTGGAGCTGTCCGCTCTCGTAAGCGGAAATTTGTAGATGGCCCCGCCCTGGCCAGCCGGTGGGGCATCTCGCCCGACCGTGCACAGGCCACGGTGGACCGTACGACACAATTGGCGGTACGCACCTGCCTTTACCCGTCGCTCTCACGCCGGTACTCGACTAATGATCGAATGTGCCGATACCGGCGTCTGCAGCATTTCATGTTCTCGGATACGATGTTTTCTAACATCAAGTCTGCCCGTGGGAACAAGCCGGCCCAAGTTTTTGCCACTGCTTTTGGCTGGTGCCGTGCCTTTCCCATGGCTGCCAAGAGTGAGGCGCACGACGCCCTCTCTCTCGTCTTCCAGCGTGTCGGTGTGCCGCCTGCCATGATCCTTGATGGCTCGAAAGAGCAGATCAGCGGCACATTCAAGAAGAAGCTGAAGGAAGCCGCCTGCCAGTTACGTCAAACTGAGCCATACTCACCTTGGCAGCAGGCTGCCGAAGGTTGTATACGGGAACTGAAGCGCACTTGCTCGCGTCTCATGCTCCAGTCCCGCTCCCCTAAAGTCCTATGGGATCACTGCCTTGAGCTCGCTGCCCTCATACGTTCCCACACTGCCAGTGAGATTTATATGACGAATGG
The DNA here is from genome assembly GCA_036939555.1 of Discostella stelligeroides. NCBI lineage: Eukaryota > Bacillariophyta > Thalassiosirophyceae > Thalassiosirales > Thalassiosiraceae > Discostella > Discostella stelligeroides. The sequence continues at coordinate 10,237 of JALLAX010000536.1, forward strand.
TGAGGTCCCTGAAACGATCATGACAGGGGACACCGCGGACATAAGCACCATCTGCCAATTCGGTTGGTATGACTGGGTTATGTTCCGCGATGCCATCGCCTCCTTCCCTGACGACAATGCCGTCCTTGGACGGTACCTTGGCCCTGCCTTGGATACTGGCCCTGCCATGACTGCAAAGATATTGAAGGTGAACGGGCAGGTAATCTACCGCTCGACCTATCGCCACTTGACCCCGGACGAGCTTGCTCGGCCTGAGCACATCGCGCTTCGTGCGGAATTCGATGCAGCCGTAGCAACCAAGCTCGGCCCCGCGGCGACACGTGAGGACTTTAATGCTGAGGACCTCACGCCAGAGCCTGACGACTCGACTGATGACGATTCCTTTTCAGGGGACGATGCACCAGTTGAACATGCGACCCCCACACCTGAAGTCGGTGACAACTACTTGCAGGTGGAACTGCTTTTTCCTCGTGGGAGCACAATGGCCCGCGGCAAGGTCATTAGCCGTAAACGTGATGCCGAGGGCACCCTTATTGGCCGCGCCCATTCCAACCCTGTACTTGACACGCGCCTGTACAATGTTGAGTTCGAGGATGGTGACGTCGAGGAGCTCACTGCTAATGCCATTGCAGTCTCAATGTACACACAATGCGACCCCGACGGGAACCAGTACATGCTCTTTGACACCTTCGTCGGTCACCGCAAAACCGACAAGGCCATGTCCCTAGAGGAACAATCTAAGATTGAGCCCTCTGGACGCGTCCGCCGACGCAAATCTACAACAGGATGGCAAATGTGCTGCCAATGGAAAGATGGGTCCACCTCATGGGAAGACTTATCTAACCTACGCAATGCCTACCCTGTGCTCCTTGCTGAATATGCCATCGCCCATGGCATCGACAAGGAGCCTGCCTTCAACTGGTGGGTGCCACACACCATGAAGAAAAGGAATGCCATCATTAAGATGGCCCGCTCTCGTACAGCACGATACCTGAAGAAGACACACAAATTCGGTATCGAAGTGCCCAAGTCTGTCGAGGACGCACTCCGCATTGACCGTGAAAATGGTAACACCTTCTGGGCCGATGCCATAGCCAAAGAAATGAAGGAGGTACGAACGGCATTCAGGATTCTAGGGGACAACGAGTCTGACCCTGTTGGATACCAGAAAATCCGGTGCCACATGATCTTCGATGTGAAGATGGAAGACTTTAGGCGAAAGGCTCGCCTGGTTGCTGGTGGCCATGTCACCAAAGCCCCAGCTACCATAACATATGCCAGTGTCGTCTCGCGTGAGACCGTACGCATCGCCCTAATGCTTGCAGCTCTAAATGACTTGGAGGTCAAGACGGGTGACGTCTTGAATGCGTACATTACAGCGCCCATCACCGAGAAGGTATGGACAGTACTTGGTCCTGAGTTTGGACAGGATGCTGGTAAGCGCGCAGTCATCGTGCGAGCCCTGTATGGATTGAAAAGTGCGGGAGCTGCATTCCGTGCGCACCTTGCACAGTGCATGCGGGATATGGGGTACACTTCATGCCGAGCTGACCCCGACCTATGGTACAAGCCAATGACTCGGCAATACGATGATTTTCAGTACTACGCATACATTCTATGCTATGTTGACGACATCCTGGTTATACACCATGACGCCATGTCTGTACTGAGGCGCATTGACCAATTCCTCCCACTTAAACCCTCGTCGGTTGGTGACCCAGACATTTATCTTGGTACGAAACTCAAGCAGACCAGGTTGAGTAACGGCCTCTGGGCGTGGGGAATGAGCCCATCGAAATACGTCTACCAGGCTGTTGCCAATTGTGAGCAGCACCTGGCCACACACTTTGACGGCAAGTATAGCCTCATTCGTAAGGCCGAAAACCCGTTCAAACAGTCCGATAACTATGAGCCGGAACTCGACACATCCGAGCCACTATCGCCTGAACTCGCATCATACTACCAGACGCTCATCGGTGTTATGCGGTGGATGATCGAGATCGGACGAGTTGACATTGCTACTGAGGTGTCGATGCTATCGTCACACCTTGCCCTACCCCGCGAGGGGCATTTCGAAGCGGCCCTCCATGTAATGTCCTACTTGAGGAGCCATAAGAATACGCGACTTGTATTTGACCCGAGCTACCCTGACATCGACCATGACACCTTCCCGGAATGTGACTGGAAGGAGTTCTATGGTGACGTCAAGGAAGCCATTCCCGCGGATGCGCCCGTGCCACTCGGCATGGAAGTTGACTTGCGGATGTTCGTAGACTCTGACCACGCTGGGGACAAGAGGACGCGTCGATCACGGACCGGCATGCTGATATACTGCAACATGGCCCTGATCGACTGGGTATCGAAGAAGCAGCCAACGGTTGAGTCCTCGGTATTTGGAGCTGAATTCGTTGCCATGAAGTTTGGCATGGAGAAGCTACGTGCCCTGCGGTATAAGCTTCGAATGATGGGTGTGCCCATTAGTGGGCCATCACACATATACGGCGACAACCTGTCGGTAGTCACCAATGCACAAAAGCCCGAGTCACAGCTGCGCAAGAAGAACAACGCCATTTGCTACCATGCTGTGCGGGAATCTGTTGCCATGGGAGAGTCCCTAGTAACACATGTTCGAACGACTGACAACCTGGCCGACGTCTTGACTAAAGTTTTGTATGGCCGGAAACGCAAGGATCTTGTTCGTAGGGTCCTATATGATATATTTGACCATGATGGAGATGAGACGAAGCCAATCTAAGCTTGCTGAGAGTGACTTCGAGGGGACTGAAAAGAGGTGGCCATTGCGGGGACGCAGGACAGGCGACGCCGCTCAGGCCACACACGACACATCACCCATCACCCATCAGACATTGGCCCATCGTCGTTGATGGATCGTTTCGCTTTGTAGTATAATTCGACTTGCCCGTCGATACGACCTCGGTTCGTTGCCACGAACCTAAACTAATTGAATAGGGGTGCGTTCATCACCCCGGCCACGGCCATTACTGCCTACCTCGATAACTGTAGATATCTTC
>JALLAX010000538.1:0-12318 GCA_036939555.1 Discostella stelligeroides
GTGGAGTTCACAAGACCAAAACAATTCCCTGTGTGCACATGATTGCCGCGACAAAGTCATCAAAGATTCCTGGACTGACAAGCATCAATGTCATGCCATCGTGGTGTTACACTGCTGTGTGGCGAGAACAATTTGGAGAGGGGACCTCGATGCGTGGTGAGTTCGACATAAACTACTTGAAGGATCATTACCAACCAAACCCAAAGGCAAGATACTGCCCAAATGTGGCCGCGGCGGCAAAAACCGGAAGGAAGAAGAATATGAAGAGGTTTAAAAGTCCATTAGAGGAAGGCAAAAAGAAAAAGGGTGGTAGGAAAAAGAAGAATAAAGTAGCACAGGCAGCTTTTGAGGAAACGGACAGCAATGCTGGAGGGGAGGACGGTCGTATTGGTATCCTTTGATGATCATTATCTATAACATTGTGCGGGGAGTGTGTGAAATTGGGGTGTATTAAATTTGTTGTTTCAAGCGTAGGGAGATGTAAGCTTACTAAACTAAGACGAACTTCCTGCGCAATTGTAATGGTAGTAAAAAAGCATAAAACCACTAAGTGAGGTAATACTAGAGGGAAACTGGATATAATTGAGGTATTACAAGAGCAAGCAGTAACATAAGTGTGGTAACATAAAAGGTATATTATGTTATGAGGTAATCTGACAGTGAAAAGCAGTTACTCTGAACACTTGACAAAATCGATCAGAAAACGCATTCCGATACTTGCCACCACTTATCTTTGGTATTGGAACAGCAAGATGAATACATATTCGAGGTAGTTGAACAGAGAGCAGATTTTAAGGTAATTGAAAAGAGAATTTGAAAAGATAAAATATTCGTGGTATAGGAAGAGTGATTATTTCGGTGGGTACACGAAGAGACCAGCGAATAAAGTGATAGTGTTTGGACAGTTTTCTCTAAAATAATGACTCCTGTACATAATTTTATCCCTGTTTTCAACCATAAATGTCCGACGTGTCAAAAATCTCCCAAAACATGTCAAAAAAATAAATTGATTTCGATTCTGTAATACAGGATACGAGTTTCATGTGGGTTCTGAAGTGACCCCTCCTTTTCTACCAGAGAACCTTGCAATAAAATATCATCACATAACATCAATTAAACTTCATCTTCTGCCCCATCAGCCGCAGTATCCAACAACAAATCGAGGTCAGCTGTAGTATCCAACGATGAATCCGGTACACCACTCTGCCTAGCCGAAACAACTTCTTCCCATTCCTCTTCCGTCATAGTCAATGCCGATAGTTTTAGCTCATTCTTTTTTCTTGCTTGTGCCCATCCAATAGCTGTATCACCTCCTGTTATCTCCATCTTGCTTGCCTCCAACAATTTCCTTTCAAGGGTGCCCATTTATATATTGTTCTGGACCTAGACTGCTCTGAATCCAGGGCAACATTAAAACTGTGAAAACAATACTAGGGCAACATTAAAACCATAAAAACAATTCGGTTTTGAAGTTTTCTTTTTGCTACTCTAGATTTAGAGCAGAGAATTCATTGACAACAGGTTGGCATATTTTGAAAACCAATTCAAGCAANAAACCAATTCAGGCAACAAAAAATTTTCAATAATTATTCCAGTATTATAATTTGCCAACAAGCGCTTCAATAGTCTCTTTCCTATGATCTCTGATTGAGTTTGTCCAGATTGTGCAAGCCAAGAGCTATGCTCAGCCAAAGAGCTACAATCAGCGTGTAAAAACAAGCAAAGAAAGTGGAGCACAACCATCCCTGAGATTGCATGTGCATAGTACACCTTTTAGGACAATATGATGGTAGCTTAAAGATAGTTACATAATATCATGTTTCTTCAATTCATTGATATTTGTCACAAGTAGCATATGTATTATATAAATATACTCAGCTCACTTCTTCTACCTACACTTTTGTTGCTTTGGGAGATGGGAGTCATGACACTGACAGGTTATTGAGCCTTCTACTATTACGTCCACCGTCCACTGACGATGCTCTCTTCTGCCAACCCAATATTCCTGGGTTTCTAGGAGTGTTGATACCAGCGCATTGCTGCAGATCACATCCCTTGGATAGTTTGGAAACTCCAGCATAGCGGACATTGGTGGAGTAATCGCACCAATATATATTGGGGGGGGCTGATAGCACATCATAAAATGTCTCTGGCAGTTTTTAACTTGGGAGGAAAGAGGAGGACACATGCAACCACAAATGGCCATAGAAGAGCAGTTAACTCTCCACGATGGTAAAGGGACTCACGTGGAGATTCTCCACATCCCACCAGATGAAACAAATGTCTGCCTGGGCTTCCATCTCTGCCCAAATGGAAATCAATTGCCACACTTTACCACCACACTCGCAGAGGTGAAAGATCTGTGCAAAGCAGCAGGATCATTGCATCTCACTGAAGGAGACCCCTGACAATTACTACATCAACGCCTCATCCCAAAGCTCTCATATGCCCTCCAGGGGACAGCGTTTACCTCTTGCCAATGCAGGGAGATTAACATACAGATTAGGCATACCTTCCTCCCGGTTCTCCGCCTCAACTGGATCTTCCCGAGTGCTGTCTTATATGGACCCATGGAATATGGAGGTATGGAATTCCCAGAGACATACACTCTACAAGACCGGGTGCAACTTGACTACCTGATAAAACAACTTTGGTGGGATAGAAAAGTTGCGTTGTTGGTAATGTTAGATCTGACCCAGATGTGCTCCGGTTTCACACCACCACTCCTTGAGTCCACGTATGATAAGATAGAGTACCTTTCCCAGAGATATCATTAATCTGCGCCAGAGATTGAGATAAATGGATGCATACCTTTGGATAGAGAAATGCTGGACACCCACGATCCAACGGGAGGAGGACAGATCACTCATGGAGACATTTGTCCAATGCCCACAAATCTCACGGGCCATGTTGAGGAGGGCAAATGTGCCACACCTCTATCTCTAAGTGGTAACGATCACTGATTGAATGGATGTAGGGGGCACATATATGCCGGCGGGGATTCTTACATGATGATGGCAAGTGGGGTCAGATCTCAAATGGCCATACCAACCTATCCCACCGGCAAGCAGACTTTAAAAAATGGCATTTGACTTAACGTTATGGAAAGTCAAAGTTACAAGAAAGTTATAACTTGGGAAGTTAGGTGCATTTTTTGGTTGATAACTTTTATGTCACTTTTAACTTCCTCAATTTTTGATTTACTTAACTTTTACTTCGCCTTTGACTTTGGTACCTGTTTCAGCATCTAACTTTAACTTTAACTTTTACTTTTACCCAAAATCACCCCTTAACTTTTACTTGCCTACACGAGGAGATACGCTAATTGCTTAAACATCAGCTGACTCCCCCACCATTTTCAATATTCATTTTCGATCAAAGTACAGCGGCATCAAAATCAATATTACCCCCACACATTTGCCCTGTCAAACAATGACGCCATGTCAATATCATTCCATAAAATTTTACCGAGTACGATTTTCCATCTATTACAGTGATTGGTTGTTGCATGTGTAATTCCAATCACCTAAAAACATTACCATGGTATTCCTACATCTCACCTTCATTTCATTATTATTCCATAAAAATTTAACCATGTTTAGATTGTTATGTAATCTCAATGCCCTGAAAATATTTCAGTTTGATTTGCAAAGGAGGCCATTTGGCGTCCATTACAGTAGTTGATTGTTGTTCGTGCCAATCTGCTTATGCCAAAACCATTGCAGTTGATTATCTCAGCGGCATTTCATTATTATTGGAGCTGTTCAGGGAGCTGTCCAAATATTGCGTTTTGGATCTAACAGGAGGCTGTGAATTATCCATTTGGGTGGTTGATTGTTGTTTGCGCCAATCCCACACCCGTCAAAACCATTACAGTTGATTATCTCATCGGCATTTGAAAATTATTGCATGAAAATTTATCCGCGTGTAGTTTGATATATGATATTGGAGCTGTTCAAATATCGCCTTTGGATCCAACAGGCGCTGTGCAATATCCATTTGGGTGGTGAACTGTTGTTTGTGCCAATCCCACGCCCATCAAAACCATTACAGTTGATTACCTCATTGGCATTGTACCGCAACTGCTGCGAGCTCCCTGAATAATGCATGAACAATGTTTATTTTGGATTGTAGGAGGAATTGAAAGGAACAAATATTTCTGATTCTGAATAATTTGTAGATATCGTTTAGTCTTGGCAAAAAATGTACTACTTTAGGTATTACCAATAATACTTAAACTATTTTTTTGTGTTCTCATTTTATACTAGTTCCTCCGAAGAAGTTACGGATTTCGGATGGTTTTCCCGCAATAGTTCTGGTATTACAAATTTGTAATACTTAAAGTATTACGTTGGCGCCGAGCAATCTTAACACTCAATACCTATTCCCACGTAGATTCACAAAAAAATGGATCTAATACTTCAAGTATTCATGAAACCACGCTTCAAATCAGGACTATTTGATGATGTTAATACTTGAAGTATTACTTGAAATTCGGCATGCAGTACGAAAACAATATTACGAAGCGACTGTCAAAATTTCAGGGTCAAACTCCAAAAAATCGCTGAGATATTACTCTTCAAAAGTGCAATTCAATACTTAAAGTATTATTTTTGGGTTTGCCAAGACTAAACGATATGTGATTGGTTTTCTGCACCAGTATCATTGCATCGATAACCAAAACATCAGAGCAAAATATCGTGGCCTGAAATTGCTTCGCTACAGTTGCTTAGAGAGAGAGAGAGACGGTGAGAGAGAATCCACAATCCACATCTCAATTAAATGATGTTTGTGCTCAGGATGTTTAGCAGGAGCATTATTGCGGCAATAATCATAACAATCATTCAGAGTATGTATCTAATTCCTAGGTCCATGTGAAAAATTACCGTCGTCGTCGTTCATTATCTTCTTCTCTCCTGTTTGAATCTTTTTTCGCCACCGTATGATGATTATGATGATGATGGTGTTGGCGGTGACGATCCCGACCGTGGCTACCACTCCCATCGTTATACGAAGAGGACGAATGTTCTGTGCCTTTCCTCTTCCTTGCTCTATTCGTCTCCTGTCGATCTCTGCTGTGGCTCCTGCTCGCACTCCTCTTGCTCCTCACACCACTGTCACCATTGCGGGGAAGAGTTTTATACTTCCTCTCATCCCGGTCTCTAGAGCGATGCGATAGCGAAGAAGACACCGATCTTGATCTCGATCTCGACAAGGAGTAGGATCGAGATCTACTACTTCGACTGCTGCTGGCACTACTGCTGCAACTGTATGATCGGGAGAATGGCGACCTCGACCGCGCAGATGATGACCGCGACGATGATCGAGACGATGAGCGATGAGACAAAGATCGTGATGCGGAACGAGATGAATGCCCGGTAGGTCTCACAATGCCACCTTTGCCACCACTGTTTCCATCCATGCCAATACCACTACTGGATCTAGTGTCTGTGCGTCCCAACGACGAATGTTTACTTGATTTGTCGTTCTTACTTTCTGTGAGTGGTGGCTCCTTGCGATTATCCAACGTATCGTCCATATACCTGACTCCCCCCTTCGCAGATCCATTACCACTCGTTCCAATTTCAAGCCGTTGATCGCGATCACCAGGATAATTGTTCCTTCCTCCCAATTCATCCCTCCTGCCACGGCCAAATTCATCGAGATCCTCCCACCGTCTACCACCCCTATCCCTGCCTCTAAAATCTCCTCTCTCCCCCCTTCGATTAGAATAGTAATCATTCTCGCGATGATGGAAGTCACGATCTTCGATATAATCGTTGCGACTATCGTTGTAGTAATAATTGTTTCTTCTACCACCATTGTTTCTAGGTTGATCGTAATTAGAGAAACCCCCAACATTATCACCATGATGACGGCGTCGATCGCGGTCGTAATTCTCTCCCCTCACATTACCATCACTTCTGCCGCCGCCACCACCACCACCATAATATCGTGGGGGACTAGGAGAGGGCGGCACAGGCACTGGTCCCGAAGTTTCTCCGATTATTACGGCAGGATGTCGATCTCCTCTAAAAGCAGCAACATCATCACCATTATTTCTCCCCGGTGCAGGGCGATCACTAAGTCCNCCACCACCACCATAATATCGTGGGGGACTAGGAGAGGGCGGCACAGGCACTGGTCCCGAAGTTTCTCCGATTATTACGGCAGGATGTCGATCTCCTCTAAAAGCAGCAACATCATCACCATTATTTCTCCCCGGTGCAGGGCGATCACTAAGTCCACCACCAGCAGCGACACCACTGCCACCACCAAGGCCAGCAGCTCCAGCTGCCACTGCAGGTAAGATGGCAGCCCTTGCCGCCTCGGCCCTCCGCGCTGCCTCCCTAACGAATGCATTCATATCGTTGTTTTTGTCTTTGTTGTTGCCTTCACCATGAACATCATTACGGCGATGATGATTGTGAGTAGCTGCTGCTGCTGCTGCTGCTGCTGCTCCTCTTTCTCCTCTCATTATTTTGGAGTCCTGTTGCTGTAATTTTCGTTTTCTCTCCATTTCTTCTCGTTGTAATCTCATCTCCTCCTTCTTCTTTTCGACCAACAACCGAGGTATGCCGCTGGAGGAAGTTTGCGCGTCGAGCATCATTGTCCATAGCTCCGAGGCAAATGCCGCCGCCTCGTTCTCGCCTAAAAATCCGGCCAGGTCCAATTGAGCTTTTCGTGGATCAACATCCCAGTAGTCTGCTGTAGCTGCTGTAGTTGCACTGGTAGTAGCAAGACTAGTATCGCTGCTGCCATCCGGTAAAAATAGATGCACCGCCGTCGAACTGACAATATCATCATCGAATCCCAATATTTGCTCGATGCGTTTTTCAATCCAATGGGTGAATACGGCCCGATGAACTTTGGCGATATTGACCTTTTGGGAAAAGTTGGACGGAAAATTTGTGGAGCGGAGTTGCTTTAGTAATGCCGAGTTGGAGGGGATGGAGGCCGTGCCCTTGATGCTGGGCATGGTGATTGGTGATGATTGATGATTGGTGAACAAGTGGTTTAGGTTTATGGATTAGATAGTACCTACAAATAATATGGTTATGGTTATGGATTGGATTGGAATCGACCGACGACGGATGGACGGGGCAAAAGTCAACACATCTCCCGCCAAAAATCAAAATGAAGGCACGCCGGCCGGCCACTCCCCTTCCCAAGATTTCTTCCTGTTGAGACGGTAAAAAGCAGATTTTTTGACACCAATGATCGAGGAAAATACCACGGGGGAGAATCGCTCGCATTATTTTCATGGTCATCGGCGAGAAAAGAAAAGAATGAAGATGAAGAAGAGTTCAGAGTTTTGAATCGCCACTGCGATGGCCATGGCATCGTCGTCGTCGGCATTGGCTTGAGATCTGGACCTGCTCCATCTATCGATATCGATCCATCCCCTACTACTCCCTCCGCCTTCTATTCTAATCTAGTGCGGCTACAACTACAACAGGCAGCAGTGACCACCATGAGGTTAATTGCAGGTGTTCTCGCCTACGCCACCACCGCCTCTTTCGTTCGGGCCGCAACAGCTGCAGACGACGTCTTTGCGCCCAAGATGACCCAAAATACCCCCCGTGCGACATACATTGGCAACCTTGTTAATGCGGCACGTCCCATACCCAACTCATACTCAGATGGAAATAGGCGTCATCTGGAAGATGTCAATGATATTGACCTAGCATCGTACTCCATCAAATTCGAGAAATGCCAATACGTCAAACAATATGCAGAACAACAGAACAATAATAACAACAACAAGTACGATACAGTGTTGGAAAAAAAGACATTTGTCATTTTTCGTCTTTGTCCAGAGAATGCAAGCAGCAGCAGTGGTTCAACATCATCATCATCATCATCATCATCATGCTCGAGCTGCGATTCCAACTACGGCGAGTACATTATCGACATGGACTCATACTTGCAAATCACAGTCCAACACAAGCAGGAAGAGCAAGAACAGTACTGTGAGGCATGTAACGAATGTGCCGCAAATAATGATGATCAAGTTCAAGGGGATGATGCCGCAGCAGCAGATGATGCTGCTGCTGGACGACGACGACTTCATCTTCGCAATGCCGTCAGACAATTGACCAGCGTCGACTGTGACACCTGTTACTCCACCTGCCAAAATATTGAGAATATGGAAACGAATGGCTATGTCGACGCTTCCGAATACGTCCAATGCGCCAAAGTTTACGAAAATGAAAACAAGAACATTGTCTACTACGCCGGGGCGGTCTGTACCAACTACGGAACGCGCATCAAGGTGGGATTATTCACCGATGAAAATTGCAATAACTATGATTCCAACGCGGCAGTTGATCAATATATTAAGAATCAGAACGGATACAATGTTAAGTTGAGTTATCATTTGTTGAAACAAACATTTGCATCCGATGCATGTGTTGCATCGTGTGCTTCGGCTTCGGCAGAGGATGATGACAATGCCAATAATGCTGCTGGAACGGCAGAGGTTTGTCAGAATCTCTACGAGGCATCGGGAAAGTGTGAAAGTCCTTCCGGATTCAAATCGGGAATGAGCACCTCGTCCAATTACAAAGTTCAGTTGAACAATGAGGACGTTGTCTGCGACTACATCACGAATATTTACGCTGGACATTATGACGAGTCTGGTGAGGTAACAACTTCGACGGGCACCTTAACAATCTTTGGTGGACGAAGGACCGTAAAGAATACCACCACTCGAATATCGGGGGGACAAAAGTTTGCACTGTCCTTCTTCATCATTGGTACCGTTGGACTTGTCTCGTATGCGTTATTGCTCCGTAGGAAACTTGCTAGGGCAAACAAGGAGCCATTGTTTACTTGATATTACTACATGTATGAGGCTGAATGAAACAAACAATTCTATTGTAATTATCGAGATCAGGTTGGTGTGGTATCTTGTCAGGTTTTGTGTGTTGATGTAACTCTAGGACTAATAATTAATGCAAGTTAAATGTTTGGTTCCTCCAAAGTTGGTACTTCCTCCTGACGTGGTTGTCGTGCAACAAAATCAATATCATCCACAAGATATTCGCAGGCGTGAGTATAATCTCCGTCACATTGCATGATCGGTCTAAGATGTTCCCCACCCATTTGCAGCATCGCCTCCCTCCAAGTACCACCTCCCTTATCTAATGGTTGATATGCCTCCAAGACCTGCCGCATTGGCCACTCATAAAATCTACGGAACATTTCCTCAAATCCCCTTTCTGTACCTAGCCTTTTCATTAACTTGGTGGCATTGTCGGAAATCGTTTTCGCCTTGTGTGGATGAGCTTCGGCCCATTCAAACTTTTCTCGCAAATCACTTAGGTCGGCTTTGACGGGGATGTAATGCACCCACGCCTCGAGCATATCATGTAAGTAATCTTTGGTAGGCGTGATATGATGGAACAGCACCCCAGGCAAGGCCAACTTTTCAAGCGTGCCACTCCATGTTGTGCCCCCCCCGCCACCTAGATCAATATGGTACTTATACTGCCCGAGTTCTTCGAGTGACAAATGCTCTCCAGTGGCGGGTATACCGTACTCCTCAAATTGTTTGTAATAATCCAATTCCGATGATCGAGTATTTGCCCCCATGTACATGGCGGAAGCAAATTTTATGTTGCACCATGGCAACACCTGTTGTTGATAATTATCTGACTTCCTTAGCCAGGACTTTCGAGTTAATGCCTTATTTGCACGTCCGGCATCGCGTTCAGCTTCGGCCGTCCACACCACCCCCTTCCAACGAGGGACTAACGTTGAGTAAGTATCTCTCATGGCAGCGATGGCGGCAATTTTTTTATCCACCCATCGTGAGGATGATTGGACTTTTAGCATGACATCTGTTTCGAAGTTGGGTCTTCGTAGGCTAGGGAACATCTTCTGGAGATAGGTGAAGTCGGTACCGCGCCATACAATCTGGGGTATTAAATCGTGATATCTCATTTGAATGGTTTCCCCAAATACTAGACCATTGGGATTTTTGTGTGTTCGAGGCAGCAGATACTCGCACACCCGATGGTGTACTGACCAATTGTGAAAACAACTCAAGTGATTCACCTGGGGTATTGGCATAGCTATCATTGTCGATAAGAGGGGTCGTCGAAATACACTGCCGAACTGTAATATTGGCGACATGACTATGTTTCCATCTTCTCCAGCATTACTATCAGTGGCAGTGGGGAAACAATCGTCACGTTGCTCAAGCAAACAATTGTTCCAATTCAATTTCGGATAGTCCCCCGAACCTATTGCCAATATTAACTCTGAGTTTCCATTTAGATCAGGAATGAATCGATCAGGGAATAATTCTCGTAACATGTTGGCAGTATTTTTGAAAGCCGTGACGAGCTTGTGACATCCTGGAGTCCATCGGATGTTGGTGGAATAGTGAGCAATAAACTTGTCGCTCTGTGGATCATAGACTAGAATGCCAAACGAATCATGGAAATGGGGTACTGTCTGCATAACATTGGCTAAAGAGTAGCCCGTAATAGGACCAGGATACTTGATCTGCGGCGTAGGTTTGGGAATAAGCTGCACGATAGTTACGATGCCTCGCTTAACCTTTCGGAACTGATTGTAGATGTCATCTTTGCTAAAATCGGAAACGAGGATTATTGGTAGAGATGCCGCAATGCAAAGAAGTATCGATGCAACGGGAAGGAGGGTACCCAATTTTTTCCGTATTCGACTTGTGCTACTTGATTTGGATTGCGTCGTCATGGTACAACCGTTACAGTTGGGAATTCCATTTCCGAGGCCAGCATCCATCATCACTACTTTTCAACATGGTGGACCAGGTGGACCTACGATTCGGTCTCGCTCAGTCATATTTTTTCTGGTCATTGATTCGAGTGACCCATCCTTCATTTGGCGGGAAACTACGATAGTAGACGCCTGTATGCGCGTAGACAAGACAGGATGAAATACTAGGTATCATGACAAGTGGTAATTGACGATGACAACTAACGACCGAAAGTTAGATGATGATAATAGTATCATGACAAGGGGTTACAATGATACATTTCACTCAGGCCGCATCCACTCTCATATTATCTCTCACGGCTACTATTGTAAGCATAATTCTTCTATCGCCGCACCTCTCGACGACACGGCTTCGCCAGATATCGCCATCGACAACCATTAGTCGATACTACCGCAACCGCCATGAGCACCACCCAAGTCGTCGCAGCCTGTCACTCCTGTCTGGACTGCAAGATCCAAAAACTGTGGAGCTACGAACAATTGCAAAAAATATTGCTAATATCGATGGTATACCGCCGCCACATCCCGGCTTGCTTCGGGATAGCTCCAGTGGTACTGCAATCCAACCTCTGACATTGCCACCACCTAACATCAAACCTTACACAGTGGAAGATGCAATTCTATCCGCTAGCGCATTTCGAGACACTCTCTTCTTTTTCGTGTACGATGCATCCTCTGATACCTTCTTTGTTGTACATAACAAACCGGGATGCACATTTGGTTGCCAACGCATACATCGCGTTGCATCGATAGTGTCCGTAGCGTTGCGGAAGAATTTTCCAGAGAGATTTCAAGGAGAACAAGATTTGGTAATCATGCTATCATGCGGGGATGCACCTCGAATAAAAAGACAATGTCTGGTTGCAAAGAATACTAATTATTGTGGAAGTCCCAGCTTTCCACCAATACTGCAATTCGGCTCGGTGTTCGTGAATACGGAGTATTTGCCAAGCATGATTGCAATGCCCCAGTCAGTGAGGCCACATCTTCCTTGTTTCGACGAATGGCAGCTATCAGAATTTGGAAAACTGAAGGGAGTGTGTCAAGATATACAACCGACAGTCTATGATGTTACGAGCAATGATGATTATTGGGACAATTTAATTCCTCAAGTTATTTGGAGAGGAAGTGACTTTATGTTTTTGCATACAATGTTCCCAGGTCTGAGACAACCTAATTTTGAATTGGATTTAGCGCAGGTCGAGCAGGAATGGGACGGAAACAAGTCTGCAAGCGAATACGAAAAGAAGCGATGGGCTATTGAAACGTTGTGGGGAATGGGAGATGAAAAATTATTGCCAAGATGGAGGGGTGTGTTAATGACATCAGAAGCGGAGATGGAATCAGATAGAGATCACGAGCAAAAGAGAATGGATGGCGAAAAACAATTACCATGGGTCAACATCAAATTTGCGCATGCCAATGTCGGAGGAAAATTGCCAGTAGGTGAGATTGATGAATATAAAAAGCTGCAACATCTTGGTATCAGTTGTATTGGAGATTACGTGAGTATGACCGATCAGGCCAAATACAAGTATCATATTGATT
>JALLAX010000539.1:0-10544 GCA_036939555.1 Discostella stelligeroides
CATGATTCGCAGAGCGTATCTCCGTTTCCGCTTGGTTCAAAAACGAACCAAGGGGAATTCGTTGCTGCGTGGAGGAGACATTGGATACACCTCTGCGAGGGGGTGGAATGGTAATGCTGCCATTTGTCCCAATATTATTGTCAATTACAATAACGGGTGCTGGTGGATCTACAATATCATCTCCGATGATTTCACGCACATCCGTTGCACTATTACAAAGAGCGCGGCATGAAAGAAAGGAGATAGAAAGAAGCAGAATCAAAAATGATGTTACTTAGTTCTTTTCTTCGTCAAACAATGATGATGATGTAATAAAATTCAATTTCACATGATCACTCACGAATTGCCTACGCGTGACATAGCTCTATTATATAGTACATAATCAGCATCAACAAGTGGATCATCATCCTCAAGATCCAAATTTCGACGAACTCGCTCGGCATTTAGAAGCTCCTGCGTCTCAGCCGAGACTCGTTGGATTAGACCGAGTGCCGTGGCCCGTGGAACCCAACCACCATTTATTGGGTGGCGAACCATCCTGTAAGCGCGACCAGTCGATAGAGTTGAGATGTGCCTGTAAATTCGAGAATATTCAAAGACTTGAGGAGAAAGCCGGCCATCGCTTCCCCGGATATTGAAGTAGGCTCCATCGACAGGAGGCTCATTATGGAGATACGGACAGAGATATTGCGATGGGAAAGAATCGCCGATCTCATTGGCAGCAATAGGAGCATCGGTATGGTCAACGGCATCGGCATGCGCGATAGTGGCTTCATTGTTTGCCGAGGATGCGATGGCTGCAGTGGCTTCGTCACCTTCAACTTCGGGAGGAGCACCACCAGCTCCATCAGCTCCTGCAGCTTCCTCCTGCAGTTCGTTGTTGAGGACGACGCTAGATGTTTCAAACATTATTTTCAATGTTGGACTTCTTTGTCATCGTTGAATGATCTGTAGATGGATGCACAAGAGAGAGCGAGATGAGGAAGGAGGAGTGAGCTGCCTCCAGGAGGTGTCAACTTGATACTGTTTATTCCTACGTGAAATGCGCCAAAAAAGATCCAGAATGTCAAGCTTGCGCCAAAAAGTTCTTTGGAGAAGAGAGCAAGAAAGAGAACCCGGGAGATCAATCGTTTACAGCGATCCCCAGATTGGCGGGAGCTTGACGAAATGGCGGGAGATCCTACATGAATTTTTGTACCAGGCTACGAGGTGTGAGGAACCTTCAAAATTGCGAGGTTCCTCGCATTTTTGAAATCACCAAATTTGTGACCTGTGTTTGACGAACCAAAGACAGGCGAGGACGGAAAAGGTGACAATTTTTCAGCTCGCAACACGCATTTTTGGCTTTGCGTGGACTCTCTATTGAGAACATCAATGGTGAAAGGTCGCTTTGCTTTTTGTGTCTCATCATCGATTGCTCTGTCACAGTAAAATCATCTGATTTCTCAACCTACCTTCTACATTTAAAACTAAAACTCAATTACTTTCAAACCAAGAAGTATATGAGGTGAGGACGAAGACTTTGACTAGAGAGTAGTAGATAGGTGGCGAGAGATTAGGATCTCACTTGCGTCGTCCCTTCCCTTTCTCTCTAGAGTACTAGAAATCCAGAATCCAGACGAATGTCTCGATTGCCTTGGATACCACTACCAAGTACCACCGCCACAACCGTCATCAACATCATCATCATCCTGCCCACCACCGCTCTCACAGCAGTCGCCACCATCACGCCGGTTTGCCAGTAATATAAGTCTTGGTTCGGCACTCTTTTCAATCATTGTCCTCATCATCGTACCTCCACATGATGTCGTACTACTCCTACTTTTTCCGCATTCTCTTCGCCACATGGATGTTGTGGAGCGCATCGTCATCCTCCTCTTCTGCTGCTTCCACGCTCTTGGGGGGCTTATTTCTTATACATCGACGGAAATTCCGCCGATCGTCCGCGATTCTCACTGGGATGGTTATGGCGTTTTGTACTGCCACGTACATGATGCCACAATTGACGATGATGATGGATGCTCCCTCGTCATCTTCGAGTGGTACCATTTGTAGCAATACTACGACTACTGAGGCTGCTGCTGTCACTAACAACAACGTCCACACCAGCAGCAGCAGCAACAACAACAACGACATCCACATCAGCGGCAATTATAATTATCATTCTGCCATCGACCTAGCCCAAGCGGCGATATTCCTTCTCTCCATTATCGCTGCACTTGTGGGTGCAGCCCTGGGGAGTTTG
Organism: Discostella stelligeroides; assembly: GCA_036939555.1. Lineage (NCBI taxonomy): Eukaryota > Bacillariophyta > Thalassiosirophyceae > Thalassiosirales > Thalassiosiraceae > Discostella > Discostella stelligeroides. Next base: position 2,246 of record JALLAX010000539.1, read on the forward strand.
TTGCCCCGGATGGCATCGGGAGCGATTTTGGGGTATGGTGTGGCATTGTGGATATGTTCCTTGGAGTTTCTGATGCTCGCTGGTGGAAAAAGGTGTGAGGAAGAAGAAGATCATCTACTACTACTACTACTACTACGAAACATGTCACGGGAGGCAGTGAAGCAGCAGCAGCAGCAGCAACAAAATATAATTGATAACATTAATGATTACAAGAATGGGCACGACAGTTGCACTCCTTCCTCATTTACGGTGACATGTCAACTAGCAGCTTTTTTGGGGGGAATTCTTTTAACACAATGGTGAGTAGTGGTAGTGAGAAGCTTGTGAGCACAATTTCAGATTGGGTCATTCCAAGATCAAGATCTATTTTCATATTCTGTATTGTATGTCCCTACTAGTTCAAGACTTCTCATAATACCATTCCTTGCAAATTCTCCTCTTAAAGGTGTTACCATCCAATCATTCTTACCCTAAGCACTATTGTTACTTTTGGTTCGTTCATCTTCTGCATTGTCATTCCCAATGCATTTCACTTTCTGCAACAAACGGCACTGGGTAAATATTACTACTATTATCCTTCTTCTTCTTCCGCATGTGGTGGCCGCGATAACAAAGACGACGACATATACAATAATCGCCAATTCTTTACGCTTGCATGGTTTACTTTTTGCGCTTTCACGGCCGCTATAATCACCTACAAGCACTTTCGACGAGGACGGGGAATGGGAGGAGGAGGAGCTGCAAGGAGCTACCACGGTGCACAGCCCGGCATCAGCATCGATAACGATGATGACACACTGAAACCCATCGTGGACACCACACCTCGTCCCATCTACGCCGCACCCGCGGCTACGAATTCCAAGGCATACAACATGTTTCACCCTGGTGACTTATCTGCCCGATTATCGGAGCATGCCAGCATGGTGTACTCAGCATGCAAAGATCTAGGTTACTTCTTTGGTTTTCAAGACCCCTCGGTTAGGAATCAAGCCGAACATTTACTCATTTTGATTAGCAACAACCGAAGATATATGAATTCGCACATATTACCTCTGGATTCGCAGCCATCCTCACCGATACACGCGTTACATGCCAAAGTGTTTAGCAATTACATCAAGTGGTGCCGTTATCTGAGTGTTAAGCCGCACTTTTCGGGAATGGCGTCGTTGGTAGTAGTATCATCGGCACAGACTGGCATGGCTGAACAAGAATCGCCATCCTCGGTTGCGTCGCTCATCGTCGACCTTGTGCTCTTCTTCTGTATCTGGGGCGAGGGGTCCAATATTCGTCACATGCCAGAATGTTTGTGCTTCTTGTATCACAAGATGATGGAGGAGTACTGTATTAGCCTGGGGGGTGTGGTGGTGGATAGTCATAATCACAATCTGCAGTATCCACAGCTGGTGGTTCCGCCAAGAAGTTTGTACCCCGGTCACTTTCTGGATTATGTCGTTACTCCCATTTATAATATTGTTTGCACGGTGAGTCCACGACCTTGCTTTTCCATGATGTGCAATTGTTGTGTTGGAAACTGGATATGCTGCGTGGTTTCATTGGATATCGGTATTTCTGTATTATCCTCACTCTGCCTGCCTCCCGACCATATCATCTTCGATTCTTTCTCGCTTTGATCCCACTTTCTGCGCACTGCGCAGAGTATGCAATCTAACGTCGATCACATCAACAAACGAAACTACGACGATTTCAACGAATTCTTCTGGTCGCCTAATTGCCTTCAATATTGCTACTCCTGCGATGATCCAAGTGAACGTCGTGTCGACGTCGAAGATCCCAATGACTGCACAACGGAGCCCCTCCTCGCAGCTTCGCAGGCACCCATTACAGTCGGAATGATGAATGCTCCAAAAACCTTTCTAGAAAAGCGCTCTTGGCTACGCTGCATCTTGGCCTTAAACCGCATCATAGATTGGCATATTGCCACCTTTTATCTCCTTTCCGTCTTTGCGTTCTCTCGTGATTTGGTGTGGGGATGTGGGTTCACCGTCCAGGTGGCAAGCGGTGTCTTTTGGATATTAAACTCGTTGGCTATTTTTTGGGAGCTGCTGGAGGTATGGGCAAGTTATCCTGGCATATATTTGAGTGAGGATGCCATCTTAGGATCGGTCTTAGTCCTTGTGTTGCGATTTGTCATCCTAGTGAATCAGACATTGTACCTGATTTGGACGTTTGGTCCGAGCAATGGGAGTTATCAGGGCATCGAGTCTGGTTCGACTTACTGGTGGTGGCAATTTGTTTGGCTGTCTCTGATTTGCATGATTCCATACGTTCTTGAGACAATACTGAATCTCTTCCCGGCGATTACTACAAAACTTATGACGAGCAGGAACGAATATATTCAGACCTTCCTCAACATTCACTTTCCCATCAGCCGTCTCTACGTTGGCAAGGAAGTTCATGAATCGCTTAAGCACACGGCTATCTACACCTTCTTTTGGGCGACTCTCATTGCGTGGAAGCTCTACTTCTCGTATATCTTCGAAGTCCATGTCATGGTTCTTCCAACCATTGAGCTTACTGATTACTATGCCACCTGTTATGATCAGAGTTTCCGGAAGACGAGTCTTCTCATCCTTCTATTCCTCCGATGGATGCCTCAATTCTGTGTGTACTGCATTGACATGAGTATTTGGTTTACAGTATGGCAAGGTTTTGCTGGATTATCTGTTGGCTTCTCTGATCACCTTGGAGACATTCGTAGTGTTAAGGACATCCGTAACAGCTTTAGCCGTGCACCAGATCATTTTTGCGCCAAGATGCTCTCCCCAGATGCAGAGTTTCACAATGGATCGTATAGCATTCTTAACAGTACTGAGTTGAGCCTCAACAACAGACGCCCATCTTTGATGAATCCAAATAGCAATGAGGGTCGCACTTGGATTGCATGTGACCCTCACAAGCTGCAAGGCAACGCGGACCGTCTTCTAGGTGTGCGTATCCAAAAGTGGGTCATGTTTAGTACTGTGTGGAACGAAATCATTGATCATTTCCGTGAGGAGGATTTGATTTCGAACCGCGAGCGCGGTTACCTGAAATTTAGCCGCTTTCATGGTTTCAGCCAAATCTATCTCCCTGTTTTTCAAACGGCGGGAGTTGTGGAGAAAGTGCTGGCTTTACTAGAGAACCCAGCCGATACCCGTGCCGTGACGAATGATGATTATCTCTTCAACTTCATATTGAATAATGTCACCATGGGGTTTGTTGTTTCTGAGGTTTGGGAACTTGGGAATTACGTCTTACTAACAATTTTAGGTCCTGTGCACAACGCTGATGTCATGTACATACAGGACATCATTTTAAAGTGGGTCAAGAGCGGCACTGTAACTGATCACATGCATATCACGAAAATTCGTGGTGTCATCAAAAATCTAGTTCAGCTTCTAGATAGCTATGGAAATGGCATTTTAAGCCGCAAGCCCGCATTGCAACGTTGCTTCACTGGGAATCGGAGCACCACTCCTATGCGTTCTGGTATGCGTAGAACTCTCAGTGTTGGCTCTCTCGTCACCAATCAACAAACCCGACAGGGTAGGACTGATGAGGAGGTCGAAATCGTTGACACCCTTCTGGATCATACTCGTGACATGCTCCGTGCATTGATCTGTTCGCTAAAGGACATCATGGTCAGTGCCTGCAAGGATAGCAAGGATGTGGTGAACCGATTAACCTTTGTCTTAAGCATGGAGAACGGGTTCTTCTGGGATGATGATTATGCCTCAGACACCTTAGATAACAGCGTGCGCAACGATGTTTTCAAGTCGGTATTGACCAAGTTGCAAGGAGTCTTGGCGTGTCACCCAGATGAAGTCGAACCTAAATCCATGGAGGCCAGGCGTCGCCTGACCTTCTTTGTCAATTCCCTCTTCATGGATATCCCAAATGCACCCTCAGTCAATGACATGTTTTCGTGGGATGTCTTGACTCCATACTACAAGGAATCGGTGACTCTCAGCAAGAGTGAACTAGAAACGAGATCCGATGCCCTTGGTGTTTCTACAATGCTCTATTTACAAACTCTGTTCCAGTCCGATTGGGTCAACTTTCTCGAACGTATGGGGCTAGATGATGAGGCCAATGTATGGACTGAATTGTATGCAAAGGAGACAAGGCAGTGGGCAAGCATTCGTGCTCAGACCTTAAATAGGACGGTCAGCGGAATGATGTACTTCGAGAAGGCCCTTCGCTTCCTCGCTAATCTTGAACGACTTGATAATGATACGACAAATGATTTTATTGGAGAGAAATTTGGCTATGTTTTGGCGTGTCAAGAGTATGGTCAGATGAAAAGAGCCCAAGATTCCAAGGCTGATGATATAGATGATCTTATGCATCGATTTCCACACATACGTGTTGCCTATATTGACAATGGCATCCAAAATCGCACCGGTAAAATTGATTTCTACTCTTGTCTTGTCAAGAGCGATGGCAACGGGAAGATTGAGGAGCTTTACCGCATTCGTCTGCCTGGCAAACCGATTTTGGGAGAAGGAAAGCCCGAGAATCAAAATCACGCCATGATCTTCACCCGTGGAGAGTTTGTACAAACGATTGATATGAATCAGGAAGGTTACTTCGAAGAAGCATTGAAAATGCGTAACGCCCTTCAAGAGTTTGCCAAACGAGATGGCCCCATGCCAACTACAATCCTTGGCTTACGTGAACACACTTTCACTGGGAGTGTAAGTTCATTGGCAAACTACAAGGCATTGCAGGAAATTTCTTTCGCATCACTTGGGCAGCGCGTTCAAACGAAGCCATTGTGTATCCGTCTCCACTATGGTCACCCCGACATCTTTGACAAGCTGTTCTTCATCACGCGTGGTGGTATTAGCAAGAGTTCCAAAGGTATCAATCTATCCGAAGATATTTTTGCAGGGTATAACAACGCGATCCGTGGAGGACAGGTAGCGTTCAAAGAATACGTTCAAGTGGGCAAGGGTCGTGATGTCGGTATGAGTCAAATTTATCAGTTCGAGGCCAAACTCAGCCAGGGAGCAGGAGAACAGAGCATTTCACGGGACGTTTACAGACTTAACAATCGCCTTGACTTCTCTCGTCTTCTCTCAAACTACTATGGTGGAATCGGGCACTACTTTTCAAACGTTCTGACTATTATCACTATGTACGTCGTTGTGTATCTCATGGCAATCTTGGCTCTGTATGACCTGGAAAGAATTGGCGACCAGCTCATCACACCAAGGGGAACAATTGAGATGCTTCTTGGTGGACTCGGTCTGCTTCAGACCCTTCCCCTGATTGCGACTTTAGGAGTCGAACGCGGCTGGTGGGCGAGTTTTCGAGAATTGATTCATGTCTTTGTAACGGGTGGGCCTCTTTACTTTATGTTTTACATCCAAACCAAAGCCTACTACATGACACAGACCATTCTTGTTGGCGGCGCGAAGTATCAACCGACGGGTCGTGGATTTGTTACGCAGCATACTCCAATGGATGAGTTGTACCGCTGCTTCGCATCAAGCCATTTTTATCTTGGAGTGGAAATGGGAGCTGGATTGATCATCATGGGAGTATACACCGAGGCAAAGCAGTATTTCGGTCGGACTTGGTCTCTCTGGTTAGCTTCACTCTCCTTCGTTGCCAGTCCTTTCTGGTTTAACCCTCTCACATTTGATTGGAAAATGATTTCAGCTGATTATATCACGTTCATTTCATGGATGCGTGGAAGTTCTGGAGGTGCTGCACACAGCTGGTCAATGTGGTGGTTGGAAGAGAATAGCTTCTACAGCAATATGCCATTTGGATCTAAATGCTGGTTTATTATCAAGGCTGCGTTGCATCTTTTGTTTGCTGTGGGAATTGCGAGATCGGATCTGCTGAAGGCTGACACTATGCTGAACCAGCCCATAGTCGGCGTGTCTCTTGTGGTTGCGGTCATTGTAATCTTTTGTTTACTGTGTTGGGTATTGTCTATGGTCGAGCACTTGATGCCTTACCCCGTTCGTCGTTCTATCGGCACATGTATTGGTATTGGTTTGATGATCAGCTGCATTACCCTTTTCATCGAGGACAGCGATTTTATCCGCTTCTGTCTCGCTGCTTACTATGGTATTGGCGCCTTGTGCCAAATTGCCCTCCTCTTTGGAATCAGATTTGTCAAGAATTTCTACTTCGTTCATGATCTGATGTGTGGACATATTATCTTGATTCCACTACTCAGCCTTGCCATCCTGCGGATTCCTCACCACATTCAAACGTGGTTATTGTACCACAATGCTTTGTCGTCAGATGTGGTTGTGAGTAATATACTCCGTTATGCTCGTAAGAGCCAACTGTCGGGTGGAACGACTGCATCCAATGATGATTCTTGTCTGGTAGAACAGATGATGATCGAGTTTCGCAGGCGCAGAAGCAGGAGTGAGGAAATTAGTGGCAGTGATACGGGGGATAGTCTGAAGTCAAACCCAAGCACAGAGGCACTATGCAATACTAACAATGTCAATGCTCGTCTATCTCATTCTTCTGACTCCTCATTTTCCTAAGGTTTGAGTGAGATGGCATTGGGTGATGATGATAATTCAAGGGTTCAATTGTTCTCAAATTTGTGAAAAAATAAAAAATGTAGAAAGATATGGACTAGTAGTAAAATATCTCCGTTGCACCACTTTTGAAAAATGGTGCAGTGGATGGCTCCAACTGGGCCATCTTTCTTAGTGCATCAGTGCCTCTCTACTGTTCCAGCTTGTTAGATGACTTCTTGAAGTATGGTCAAAGTGTGAACGATATGCGATCAACTCCCTGATTGATGTGTAGATTTGACTGCTGTAGACTGTAGACCCAACACCATCACCTACCTATTCTGCCTACACAAGGACTCACTCTATGACACTAAACTACATCCCATAGGCATTCCTTCAGCGATTCATAGAATCATTGCTTCTCACGTGGCCAAACACTAGAGAGACAAATTTGCCCTCCATTTACCATTTACAACCAAATAACTACGCAGTAGGAGTACCAAATGGTATGAACTTCATTATCAAATCAATGCAGCTCTCTATTGTACATTCAAGGGAGGTGATGGGGTTGGGGTGAGAATGGAGATAGATGGGAGGGAAGAGAGAGGGCGGCCGCCTCCATCTCCTTTCTAGAAGTACAGAACTGACTTTTACTCTGTAGAAGTACAGAACTGACTTTTCCTCTGTAGAAGTATGGAACTGACTTCTCCTCTCTAGAAGTCAAAATTTTACTTCTAGGACGTAGATGTAAGCCTCTACTGAGGAATCTGTAGAAAGTGTACCAAAGAAATCATAGAAGTAAACTTTTCACCTTCACGTTTTAAAAGTAAAATTTTGACTTCTAGAGAGGAGAAGTCAATAATTTACTTCTACAGCAGAGAAGTCATTTCCGTACATCTACTGACAAGACGTCTTCTGACATCAAATCAAGGCACAATGAATTCGCAAAGACGTACATCTGCAAGACAAAAGGCAGAGAGCTAAGTTCTTGGCAGAGTTGTGCACGATCAGTACAACTCAATTGTCCAAGTCATTCTGATGGCTGATGGCGAAGGAGCAGTACAAGGAGGAGAGTGATGATGATGTGCAGGAGCAGTACGAGGAGGAGAGTAATGGTGGTGGAAAGCGCTATGATAAGCACTCATTGTATGGTGATGATGATGACAACAACGACGACCACAACGAATCTCCACCTTAGCTATCAGCACAGAAGACAGAAGTGGAAGTCCATGACAAAAACAAATAGTGAGTCAAAGAAGTGCACTATTAGTAGTGCTTCTACTGCTGCTTGTCGCATTGCAAAGCACGATCTGGTTCCTTCACCACAGTCAAGTCGGACTAACAATGCAACATGCAGAAGGAGAATCGTACCAATCATGGCAATATTAGGCAATAATGCAATGGTTGAGATTGAGATTGATGATTCAGATTCAAATAGAGCCTACACTTTCGTACTATTATGGAGGCCTTCCAGTGACTTTTTGCTCCATAATTGTTAATATCTCCAGTAGTAGTAATCATAATACAATAGCTGACCAATTTATTACGATTATCTCTAATAGAATAATAGTAATATCAATAGATAAGGAACCCATAAAGCCGTCGGAATGCTGTCAGCTGTCATGGCCAAACCGAGCAAAAAAAGAGCCGAACACGCACAAAAGTCAAGATCCCGCCAAAATCCATCCACCTCAGTCATTTTGGAGCAAAAAAAATGGGAAATTTGACAGTAGCCATAAGAGTAGCTACAACGACGTACGATGGTGGATACGCTCGCTGCGTTAGTTTCTAATACAGAAAGTACG